>OY982584.1:10255493-10393176 GCA_963859945.1 Euplagia quadripunctaria | reverse complement strand
AGAAGACTGTAATGAATTTTGTAAGAGAAAACCCCCTCTACATGTACACAAATGCAGCCGTTCGAAGCCGTTAGAGATACTTTAAATAGGACCAGGAAGAAATATTTAGATGTGACCAAAACCGAATATAGTAAATCGATCGATGAGGTCATTCCTGCAATGATAAATAAAGATTTCCTGGTGAGCGAGTATGAATTAGATGCTGAAAATAAAATTATTATGTTTAGTAGCCCTATCTGTACAACAGTATTAAGGTCTTGTGTTAACAATGGCAAACTGGTTTTAGGGGATGGCACTTTTAAAACAGTGCCCTGGCCATTTTATCAACTGTTTACTATATTTGTTGATATAAACAGTTGTAATGACACTACTAACGTCAGGCCCATGATTTACGCGTTGATGCCAAACAAGACTGAAAGGACTTATGCCGCATTGTTCACAGTTATACGTGATGTACTACAAATCGAAGTTAAATGCTACAAATGTGACTATGAATTAGCACAGATTTCCGCTTGTAGAAATATTTTCCCAGGAGTATAAATATCGGGTTGTTTTTTTCATTACACCAAGGCAATAGAAAATAATGCAGAAAAGACAGGATTGACTGCGGTACCGAAAGGTAGACAAATGGTCACATATATAAAAAACTTGCCACTTTTACCCTCCTCTCAAATCCGTGAAGCGTGGGAAGAAATTCTTATTAACAGTCCAAAATGCGAAGAAAATAAGTTCAAAGAATACTTTTTTGCGACAGTGGTTAAAAAACCCATCGTTGATTTCCTGCTGCATCGAAAGGCAATAGGACCACCAATGCTCTGGTAGCCTGGCACCGATGCATTGGTATCCGACTCCAACAAAGGCCGACTTTAATAAAGTTTATTTATAAACTTAAAATAGAAGCACGTAACCAAGATATGCTGGTTCGTGGTACATTCTTTAGAAGACAACATAAAAAATCTAATTTTTGACCGAAAATTGAGCCAAAAAGTAAATAAACTTGTGCATAATGACTTAATGCATTGAAATTTATACAAAATATTCGTAAGATTAAACGCATGCTGGAGTAAGTTATCATCATAAGAGTTTGTATTCGATATAGTTTTTTATAGTTTTTGGACATAATATGTATAAAACAATTTTTTAAAAGAAGTGAGAGTTTGAGTTAAAATCTTTTTAATAAACAACTTAATGTAGTTTCATTTGAGTGTACATAACATAAACTAGTCAATATGCGATCAAGTAATTTTGCGATCAAGTTATTTTGATATTAGGACAATCAAAGACCTAGGCAAAATGATATCTAGTCATTTTGCGATGCAGTCTTTCAACTAATTAGGCATTCTGCTATGTAGACAACATAGGACCTAAGTCATTGTGCTATCTTGACAACCTAAGACCCACCCGTACATGTCTACTGTATCAAAATGTCTGCTATAACAAAATAAAACAATTTGGTTAAAATGTCTTTGCTAAATGCAACAGATTTATTATCCTTACATCATAAACAGGTAATCAACTTAGTAGGTCTGTATACAACAACACTGACTAGTAGGGGAGCCCATTAGGGGATTTTTTGGATTTACTCCTGCGCGGCAGATTATTATAAGGGGGGTTAATTACATGCTGAAAAGTGTACATTTTGATAATCTGACGATTTGAGCGTGACGCAAGGTCGTGGGTGGGTTACAAACTTGCAAAAAAAATCGATCATTTGACATTCTCGAGCGCGTCAGATTAAGATAAGGTTCGTTAATTACATGTTGACAAGTGTACATTTTGATAATCTGACGATTTGAGCGTGACGCAAGGCAGTGGGTGGGTTTCAAACTTGCAAAACAAGTGCGCTTGACTTTTTTTTTTTTGAAGGCAATTATTTAAGGATAACAGGAAACATATAATCTGCCCATTTCCACAAGCCGAAGTTACAAAAATCGTAAAGAAAGTTTAGTGCATGCAGCTGCAGTGATGCATGTATTTCCCACTCCACGCCTCTCTTTCCGATTTATCTAAACGATTCATTTTGGAATATGTTTCTCAAGAAATTTTGAATTTTAATGGTATTCGTAAATTAACAAAACTGTTTTTAGCTTAGAATCATTTCTTAGCTGACTTCTCTTACTCATAAACTACCTCCCTGCCAAGTTTCATTTTCATAGGTCAAGTAGTTTTCCAGATTTCGTGATTTGACAGTAGATGAGTGAATGAGTGAGTGAGTATCTTTTCGCCTTTATATAGTTATATAAATAGTTAAGTCTGTTTGTATTTGCATGCTATTTTCCGTGCACATTTGACACATTTAATGATAAAAATACATGTATTTTTTTTTTTCAAATCGTCAGATTAAGAGAATCCCTCCAAATAGTCGTCAGATTATTGGTCAGCTTGTCTAGGACATTAAGCTGAACCATCTGTATGAAAATCTGATGCGCTTGAGTTCGTCAAATAGGCAATTTTTTTTTGCATTCTCAAAAAGCCGCCGCGAGCGTGCGTCACGTCCGAGAAGTCCGTCAGATTATTGAATGAGGGTATCTTTCAAGTGTACTTAACGTCCCCTCTTAATTTCTGACGAGCTCGAAAAATTTTTTTTTTTCCCATTTTCTACCCTTCCATACGGCCACACCCACTGTGCAAATCGGCAGATTATCCTACCTCCATTATCAGATGATGATGATGATGATGATGAGATATTAAAAGTATAGACACCCCACATGTATGTGGGGTGTCTATACTTTTAATATCTGACGCGCTGGAGTAAGTCCATTTTACTATTTTATTTTACATCTTTGAATAAAGCTCAAACTCTAGTTAAACCTTTTTAAAAACCCACCACCAGTAAATGACACTTTCTCCACTACCATACTATTATGTTTATTGGTATAATAAGGTAAATATGATAGTGTAGTAAGGTAGTGCTGGCCACTTCTCTAAATAAATGATAAGAAAAATATCCATGATAGTGTCAATATTTAAATTTTCTGTTTACATGTTGTATCATAAAATGGGTTTAACTATTATTAAATCCCAAAAAGGAAAGGATTGTGCTTTGCTGGATGGTCATCGCTACCACTTGCATAAATTTAACCAAAATGGGACGTATTTGTGTACAATGACAACGAAGCGAACAAAGGTTTTGAGGGAGACGTATCATGCGTGTGCTTCAAACAATACACGAAATGAGATATTACAGTTTATCGATAAATGCAAGCAAGATGTTTGCAACAATATGAAACCAGTTCAACAACGAGAACAATTTAGAATATGAAGAGTATAAAAATTGGATACCGTCATTTGCTGGTATTAAAAGTTCTTTGTACCAGGAACGAGCAAAATTGATATATATTATGATAAATTAGAAGATGTAATAGTACTATATAGGCTTTTGCAAATAAGTTTGTTGCGTGTGACAGTGGAACTCATAAAAAAATATTAATATTTTGTTCTCCACTGGCGAGGAAATACATAAGAAATAACAAACGCGGCTCATTCTATGGCGATGGCACTTTAAGGTAGAAGGTTGTCCTTCGCCGTTTTATCAATTATACAGCATTCACCTGGACGGAAATTCTAACACAAGTGCCTCAAACATTATTCCTGTCGTCTACTCCCGAATAAATCTGAAGAGACATATTTTCGGTTTTTCACGTTATTAAAAAATGACTTAGGCGTACAAATCAATAAATTTAAGTGCGATTACGAGCAAGCACAACTGAATGCAATCCAACGAGTTTATACAGAAGTCAGAGTAACGGGATGTTTTTACCATTATAATCGTGCGATTTGGCAAAAATTAAAAGCATTGAAATTGAACAGATCGAAAGAGGAGAGAAATGTGACTAGATTTACAGCTTTGTTGCCGATGTTGCCACACGTGTGCGTCTCGGGCGCCCGACAGAAGTGATACCTAACTTAAACTAATACGGCTAGCGCTGTGGGTTAGAGTGAGAGAGGAGGAGCCTGCCTACGTATGCGTGAGAGAAAGGGAAGCCAGACAGACTGGCGCCGTAACGCGTTACGTAACGAAGCGGTTTACCCTCTCATAAAAAGTTATCACTTCAAAAAAAAGAAATAACAAAGGATTTCAAGGCTTTTTTTAAATACATACATATACATAGAAACACCCAGAAATAATGAATGAAAATTCATTTGCATTGGGCAAATGGACATTCATCCACACATACAAATATTTGCGCTAAGCGCGAATCGAACCCGCTTCTTACGAGTTTCATCCGAATGCTATACTGCGACCGAAAGATTTCGAAGAAGAAATCCTGGACAGTTGTTCCTTTTTGAGACAATTTTCTGTATAGTCGTGCACAAAACTAAAAACTAAACTAGCAAACTAGCACCCAGGTCCTAATTCGAACTGATTAATCTTCTTCTATCGTCTTCCTTTTTCTTTGTCAAGTTACCTAAAAATATCTAAGTGACGCTATCAGCGCCACTAATCTGTAATTCCACAAGGATCAACAAATATTTTCTTTTAAATATTACAGTTAACGACGTGGAAATGTACATGAACAATATACAGCGCAGTAGACTACTCTATAATCACTTCAAAAATGTACAGAACTTGGGTGAATATCTCCTATAATTATCTTCGTATTATTCAACAATGAATCTTGTTGTTACTTAGTTCATTTACCTCTCCCGTTTGGTATGATGTTACTTAAAGGATTTAGTCTACCTGTGAAAATATTGTCTGTAAATGGAACTTTTTAATGATTTAAATCCTCTATGTCATCCAAGCTATTTCTATAGTATTCTTCAATTTAAGAAAATAATTTAAAATTTGAAAATATTGTTGAATAGAAGGTTTCTTTTGTAGACGAAGTGTCGACATAAACATTATACTTCTAATATTCATGCAGTAAAAACTACTTCTACTTTTAACGCTGTTTTTTTGATGAATGAAATCGGTAAAGTAGTTCCCAAGCCAAAATTCAACAACTGTAAATTAAATGCTCAAACTTTACCGCCTCTGCAACTAATATCGCTAACTCTATCATATATGTTTATTTGCATTTTAATGTTTTAGTAATACAAACCCTTTAAATTTTTTTTGACGAATGAAATCGGTAAAGTTGTTTTCAAGCCAAAATTCAACTGTAAATTAAATGCTCAAACTTTACCGCCTCTGCAAGTAATATCGCTAACTCTATCATATGTTTATATGCATTTTAATGTTTTAGTAATACAAACCCAAAACATAATATATAAACTGTTTTCTGCTGTCGGTACTATACGAAAGTGTATCATAGAGGAACAAAGCCGGCAAAGTGTATCTACGAGTATTCTGTTTCAAATTCGTTCCACATTTATTATTACTAGAGATCGCGTGGTGGTCGAATTTTGACCATGGTTTATTTCATTGGCCAATATTACTTGACCTGTCATTGTATAGACTTTTGTAACATGTCAGGTCAAAATATATACTGGACACTCATAGCTGTATGTATCCGTTTTTGCATTTTTTTTAACTTTGTAGCAAATATTGTTAAAAAATGTTAGCATTCGTCACTTCTTCTCTGTATAAACTATAAGTGTGCGAAATTTCATACTCCTCCGTCCGCCCAATTTTCGTAAAAAGGGATCCAAAGTTTTCGCTTCACGTATTAAAATATAGATTATGTGAGAAGCAGTTTTTGTAGCTTACGCCTCGTCTCTAAAACATTTTTAAAGTGAAAACTTCTTTAGCGGCATTTTGCACTTTTTGGGATGGGTAAAAAATGTTAAACTTGCGTCAGGACTACTCGCGTCAGGACACGTGACCCTGATCGAAAATTCGTAAGACGGAGCTGAGTTTCTTATATTTAAAAAAAATTAACATTCGGAATGACTGGCCTGTTGGCCTAGTGGTTAGTGACCCTGGCTGCTACACCATAGGTCGTGGGTTCGATTTCCACCTGAGTCTGGGTGTTCTTTGTGTCCGTTATTTGTAAACTCTCGTCAGTTTAAGAAAAAATTAAATTCAAACATTTATGAGCGGCTAGGAGCGCAGAACTTCAAGTGTACGCTATGTATACATTTAGATATGTTATTACCTACTTTTTATTTTTAACCTAATTATATAAATACGGATGTGTGTGTATGTATATGCAAATACATTGTGAAATTATGTTTTCACTTCTGAAGTGCAGTCCTACGACTGTTTTTTTTTTTTGGTGAACCAATTTTGATGATACTTTTTTATTGAAACTGGTGCTTCCCGTGTGGTCCCATTTCAATTCTGGTCAGTCTGGTCCAGTTCTGACAATGGCATCCATGAGAAAACCATACAAGTCTTTTACGGAATAGTTTCTTTTTAAGTCGGTTTTTTTTTAAGAATTATACACAAACACTTTTGTATTTTGCTGTACTAGACGAAGTGTATTTAACAGGAATAAAAGCGAGGAGTATCTACGAGGAAAGTGTATCTACACCTGCAGGTCAAGAGTCACCAAGTACATTGCCGGCCTTTGAGGTGGGAGTCCTTTTTTGTCTTTGAATTGAAATATTCAGTGGTTATTTTTTTCAAAAAAAGAACCAACCAAAGACTGTTTTATAATTTTGTTACACTCCCGTTTTAACACAAATTATCAGGTATTTCTTTACGAAATATTTATTTATTTATTAAAACTTTTTGCACATTACTACATGGGCGGACTTAATGCCTAAGGCATTCTCTACCAGTCAACCTTTGGGTGATGCATAGAAAAGAGGAGCAATTAATAATCTTGTAAAAATTTACAAAAACAAAGAATGGGATACATACAAAAATATTCATCGGTAAGGCGGTAAGCGATAATAATTACTCATTTCAACTACAACCCAGAGAGAAGTTACTACTAGTGCTCTAAACGACCTGTTACTAGCAAACAACAAACATGGCGTGTAATACAAGATTCTTGAGGTCACTCAAAAATTTTATCACTCTGCATTCCACCATGACAAATCATTCACTGAACAGGCTGTAAATTTATGGAATGTATTGCTCATAGATTTTGACCAAAATCAAAAAGAAAATACCTACTATGTATATTTAATGTGAAACCGTATACTGCGAAAAAATACTACCTAAAAAGGGAAATAATATACCTTACTCTCTCCCACAACTAAGACGTTTGTAATGGCAACTCAAATATGCAAATCTGGCAAACGGTTTAGGTTGCCGAGCGCGAGCGTGCCAAAGCAAATAAAAAAAAGAATAATATTACCCTCCTTCGGCCGTGGGGTAAAAACTAATCCATCTTATACATTTGTGGAAAAGTTATTCTAATCTATACAATTAGTTAATATTATACATGCGAATGTGAGTTTGTTTGTTCGTCTGTTTGTTGCGCTTTTACGCCATAACTACTCAACCAATCATCATGAAATTTTACAAACACATTGTCAGGGGTACAAGGAAGGGCATACACCTTTCATTCAGAAAAAGTACTGTTCCTGAGGAAAAATAAAATTAGTGGGAACGAAAACGCGGGCAGAAGTTAGTAGGTATTGATTAAAGCTAAATTATCATCCGACTACTACGACAAGATATTTACGATTTATAAAAATATATCTTACCTCATTCGTCCACATTTTTCTTTAAAAATAAATTTTCAAAAATTCTCTTTTCAAACAGATCGTATTAGCTGATAAAAAGTTTGTTTAAGGAAGGATCTGTCCACACAGAGTCTGTGAAATTAAAAATAAATATTACAACATTCTCTGTTCAAACGCTATACGAGGTGTTGTGTAGAACCAATTGAGAACAGAAGGTCAGTACTAAAAAGAAACTCGAGTGAAATGCAATAACTGAAAAGATCAAAAAAATTCTATAAATTTTATAAGATAATTTATAAAAAATCCTAAAAACTCTAAACTAAGTTTATTTTCCACTTCATCGTTCAGTATATCTGACTTCTTTTTCCGTTCTCTTAAGAATACTATAACCTAAACCAAAATGTAAGTATAGTTTTTTTTGACATTATCATCAATCCCCACTTTGCTCATTACCGGTAAATTCTAAAATGGGTGTTCTTTCCCCCAGGTGTTGCGGAGGTTGCTGCGGAGGCTGTTGCGGTGGGTGCTGCTGCCCCTGCATAACAATCCATACGTGTTGCACCAAGATTTGCTAGTGTCGTCCGGCAGTGTCTTGGTGCCCATCGGCGCCGACAAGCCATGGTGTCGGCGATGATGTACGCGATCAGACCTGCTTTACCTTGTGCCGTTTAGTGGAAATATACTATTAAGCGTATCACGTATTTTATTCAATTTTCGAATAGTTTCCTTACATGCTCTGCTGCTGGGCTCTGGGTGGGACTGCGGTGCACGCTCTGCTGCTGGGCTCTGGGTGGGACTGCGGTGCACGCTCTGCTGCTGGGCTCTGGGTGGGACTGCGGTGCACGCTCTGCTGCTGGGCTCTGGGTGGGACTGCGGTGCACGCTCTGCTGCTGGGCTCTGGGTGGGACTGCGGTGCACGCTCTGCTGCTGGGCTCTGGGTGGGACTGCGGTGCACGCTCTGCTGCTGGGCTCTGGGTGGGACTGCGGTGCACGCTCTGCTGCTGGGCTCTGGGTGGGACTGCGGTGCACGCTCTGCTGCTGGGCTCTGGGTGGGACTGCGGTGCACGCTCTGCTGCTGGGCTCTGGGTGGGACTGCGGTGCACGCTCTGCTGCTGGGCTCTGGGTGGGACTGCGGTGCACGCTCTGCTGCTGGGCTCTGGGTGGGACTGCGGTGCACGCTCTGCAGCACTCTCTGCTAAGGTGAATTGGGCCAATCGCGAATTAGTCCAATCGCGCCTAAACGTTATATTGGCTTCCGGTCTGTTAGGACAGTTTTATTGGCTTCCCGCCTGTTAGCAGTTTGTATTTGCTTCCCGCCTGTTAGGACAGTTTGTATTGGCGTCCCGCCTGTTAGGACAGTTTGTATTGGCTTCCCGCCTGTTAGGACAGTTTGTATATTGGCTTCCCGCCTGTTAGGACAGTTTGTATTGGCTTCCCGCCTGTTAGGACAGTTTGTATTGGCTTCCCGCCTGTTAGGACAGTTTGTATTGGCTTCCCGCCTGTTAGGACAGTTTGTATTGGCTTTCCGCCTGTTAGGACAGTTTGTATTGGCTTTCCGCCTGTTAGGACAGTTTGTATTGGCTTTCCGCCTGTTAGGACAGTTTGTATTGGCTTTCCGCCTGTTAGGACAGTTTGTATTGGCTTTCCGCCTGTTAGGACAGTTTGTATTGGCTTTCCGCCTGTTAGGACAGTTTGTATTGGCTTTCCGCCTGTTAGGACAGTTTGTATTGGCTTTCCGCCTGTTAGGACAGTTTGTATTGGCTTTCCGCCTGTTAGGACAGTTTGTATTGGCTTCCCGCCTGTTATTACAGTTTGTATTGGCTTCCCGCCTGTTAGGACAGTTTGTATTGGCTTCCCGCCTGTTAGGACAGTTTGTATTGGCTTCCCGCCTGTTAGGACAGTTTGTATTGGCTTCCCGCCTGTTAGGACAGTTTGTATTGGCTTCCCGCCTGTTAGGACAGTTTGTATTGGCTTCCCGCCTGTTAGGACAGTTTGTATTGGCTTCCCGCCTGTTAGGACAGTTTGTATTGGCTTCTCGCCTGTTAGGACAGTTTGTATTGGCTTCTCGCCTGTTAGGACAGTTTGTATTGGCTTCCCGCCTGTTAGGACAGTTTGTATTGGCTTCCCGCCTGTTAGGACAGTTTGTATTGGCTTCCCGCCTGTTAGAACAGTTGGTATTGGCTTCCCGCCTGTTAGGACAGTTTGTATTGGCTTCCCGCCTGTTAGGACAGTTTGTATTGGCTTCCCGCCTGTTAGGACAGTTTGTATTGGCTTCCCGCCTGTTAGGACAGTTTGTATTGGCTTCCCGCCTGTTAGGACAGTTTGTATTGGCTTCCCGCCTGTTAGGACAGTTTGTATTGGCTTCCCGCCTGTTAGGACAGTTTGTATTGGCTTCCCGCCTGTTAGGACAGTTTGTATTGGCTTCCCGCCTGTTAGGACAGTTTGTATTGGCTTCCCGCCTGTTAGGACAGTTTGTATTGGCTTCCCGCCTGTTAGGACAGTTTGTATTGGCTTCCCGCCTGTTAGGACAGTTTGTATTGGCTTCCCGCCTGTTAGGACAGTTTGTATTGGCTTCCCGCCTGTTAGGACAGTTTGTATTGGCTTCCCGCCTGTTAGGACAGTTTGTATTGGCTTCCCGCCTGTTAGGACAGTTTGTATTGGCTTCCCGCCTGTTAGGACAGTTTGTATTGGCTTCCCGCCTGTTAGGACAGTTTGTATTGGCTTCCCGCCTGTTAGGACAGTTTGTATTGGCTTCCCGCCTGTTAGGACAGTTTGTATTGGCTTCCCGCCTGTTAGGACAGTTTGTATTGGCTTCCCGCCTGTTAGGACAGTTTGTATTGGCTTCCCGCCTGTTGGGAAGCCAACCGTCTGTTAGGACAGTTTCTTATATTGTACTGATCACATAATGATTGATTCTAAATATCTTTGTTTTTGAATGTCTGAAATTCTTATTGTCTGATAGAAAAGGTACATTCAATCAAAACAATGTTAAATGCGATAGTTTGGTGTCTTTAGGTTGATAATGACCACTTAAAATGACCACTTTTCCAAAACTACCACTTTGCGGAAATGACCTCCTTTGATTCCGAAAATGGCTACTTTCCTGAAAGAACCCCTTCCCTGAAAGGACCCCTTCCCTGAAAGGACCCTTTCCTGAAAGGACCCTTTCCTGAAAGGACCCTTTCCTGAAAGGACCCTTTCCTGAAAGGACCCCTTCCCTGAAAGGACCCTTTCCTGAAAGGACCCCTTCCCTGAAAGGACCCCTTCCCTGAAAGGACCCCTTTCCTGAAAGGACCCCTTTCCTGAAAGGACCCCTTTCCTGAAAGGACCCCTTTCCTGAAAGGACCCCTTTCCTGAAAGGACCCCTTCCCTGAAAGGACCCCTTCCCTGAAAGGACCCTTTCCTGAAAGGACCCCTTCCCTGAAAGGACCCCTTCCCTGAAAGGACCCCTTCCCTGAAAGGACCCCTTTCCTGAAAGGACCCCCTTCCTGAAAGGACCCCTTTCCTGAAAGGACCCCCTTCCTGAAAGGACCCCTTTCCTGAAAGGACCCCTTTCCTGAAAGGACCCCTTTCCTGAAAGGACCCCTTTCCTGAAAGGACCCCTTTCCTGAAAGGACCCCCTTCCTGAAAGGACCCCCTTCCTGAAAGGACCCCCTTCCTGAAAGGACCCCCTTCCTGAAAGGACCCCCTTCCTGAAAGGACCCCCTTCCTGAAAGGACCCCCTTCCTGAAAGGACCCCCTTCCTGAAAGGACCCCTTTCCTGAAAGGACCCCTTTCCTGAAAGGACCCCTTTCCTGAAAGGACCCCTTTCCTGAAAGGACCCCTTTCCTGAAAGGACCCCTTTCCTGAAAGGACCCCTTTCCTGAAAGGACCCCTTTCCTGAAAGGACCCCTTTCCTGAAAGGACCCTTTCCTGAAAGGACCCCTTCCCTGAAAGGACCCCTTCCCTGAAAGGACCCCTTCCCTGAAAGGACCCCTTTCCTGAAAGGACCCCCTTCCTGAAAGGACCCCTTTCCTGAAAGGACCCCCTTCCTGAAAGGACCCCTTTCCCGAAAGGACCCCTTTCCTGAAAGGACCCCTTTCCTGAAAGGACCCCTTTCCTGAAAGGACCCCTTTCCTGAAAGGACCCCTTTCCTGAAAGGACCCCTTTCCTGAAAGGACCCCTTTCCTGAATGAAAGGACCCCTTTCCTGAAAGGACCCCTTTCCTGAATGAAAGGACCCCTTTCCTGAAAGGACCCCTTTCCTGAAAGGACCCCTTTCCTGAAAGGACCCCTTTCCTGAACGGACCCCTTTCCTGAAAGGACCCCTTTCCTGAAAGGACCCCTTTCCTGAAAGGACCCCTTTCCTGAAAGGACCCCTTTCCTGAAAGGACCCCTTTCCTGAAAGGACCCCTTTCCTGAAAGGACCCCTTTCCTGAAAGGACCCCTTTCCTGAAAGGACCCCTTTCTTATCTCCACTAGAAAGATTATTGCATACTAGCTATTGCCCGGGGCTCCGCCCGCGTGGGTGTCGGTGCCCTTTTACCAACTATTCACTTTACATAGACATTAGCTCAGATGAAAGAACTACCTCAATAGTACCAGTAATTAATGCATTACTGCCTAATAAGACTCAGGCCATGTACATCCGCTTTTTTCAACTTATAAAAACTGTTCTTGATGTAAATATTAATATGTATAAGTGTGATTACGAGGAAGCGCAGATAAACGGTGTTCGAAGTCCTTCCGGACCGCAATGTTGAATTTGTAAAATTTTGAATTTGCAAAATGTTGAATTCCCAAAATGTTGAATTCCCAAAATGTTGAATTCCCAAAATGTTGAATTCCCAAAATGTTGAATTCCCAAAATGTTGAATTCCCAAAATGTTGAATTCCCAAAATGTTGAATGTTTTTCAGAGAGCTAACATTAAAGGATGTTTTTATCATTTTAATAAGGCCGTGTGGAGAAAGGCTAAGAAACTAAAAGCTGATTATACTGCAGATGGTAGATACATAACACGAATGTGTGCAGTTTTACCGCTTCTGCAAATGAACTGGTTGATGCTTGGTCAAGCATTCTAAAAGAGTCACAAGCAGAAAATGTTCAGCAGTTCTTACACTACTTTAAAAGAGAATGTTAAGTTGTGCGTTTATTAGACACCGAACAACTAATGCTGTTGAAGGCTGGCATAGACGCCTAAATGCTATTATCATACGTAAACCAAATTTTTACTTTTTTTTACAAAAAATTATTAAGGAAGCAAAACATGCTGATAACAAAATAAATGATGAAGACATTATATAAAAAATTATCTTTACTATTATTAAAGTTAGAAATTAAGGAAATTGGATGTTTAAAATAATTTTTGTAAGACTATCTTTGGGGTTTACTAATAAGCGGAGAGTAATAAAAAAAAGAACTTTATAAAAGATTGGCTTTTGCCCGCTGCTTCGCTTCTGTAGCAAATCTTTTTTAAAAGGTTATCGATTTCCCCTGTTACCCGTGGTCCCACCGGTACGACCCACTAGTGGGACCACGGGGAATATTTTTTCCCCGTAGTCCCAACCGCACTGAAGAAAATTTGAATTTATTCTACCTGTGAGTTCCAATGGGACCACGGGTAATCCAATTCGGTAGACCCACTGGACTAGAGATGTACCTAAAAGTGAAGGAGTAGGTATTTATAAAATAACACTAAATAATTGTAAGCTCATAAATATATCTATCATTATTTATTTACTAACCCAAATTGAGTCTCATGTTAACTTAAAAAATTAAACGGAATTACGTCATAAATAAAAACCTAAATTCTTTTAACTTCAATGAAACTTCTAATCCTGTTAATTTTGTGATGAGATCATCTTAACTTTTCTAATACTAAGCCAACCGTAGCACCACCCGCTAACTCCATCTGTATTTGTCTTTCTAATTAAAAAGTTAAGTTGTATTGAAATGTAAGGTAAGAATATAATTTGTTTTTTAGTTTAATAAATTTGTGGTTCTAATAAAAATTGACAAACATGTTTCATCAATTACTTAGTGTTTTACGGCAAGTAGATAAATATTTTAGAAAAGTAGACATTTTAGGCAAGTAGTCAATTCAGGAAGTAGTAATTTTAGTAAAGTGGTCATTTTAAGAAAGTGGTCATTATCAACCTAAAGGGTTTGGTGGTATAGCTCCCTTTGAAGCACTAGTACCGTTTCATCGCGTATGGTCAAATTCGCAACCGGTCAAGTGACTGAAAACCCTTCAAAATCGCGAGCTGTTGAAATAGCGATTGGTTCCCTCCATATCAGGACATGTTAGCAAAAGGCCATTGAGGTATTAACGTCATGAAAGTAAAATGTCTGAAATCTGAAATTGCCATTAAGTGAAACGTCTGAAATGAAAAATCGTCATGTTCGGCGACACTCGCAGAGAAAGATATATAATAAAATTTACAAACAAAACAACATTTACAAGCATAAAAGAGTTTTTCAGAGGTTATCGTCTCCGATAATATAAATTTGATAAATAAAGCGTTTTAGGTGAAGCCGAATTATCTCAATTCCCTTTTATATTTTTGGTCGAAAATAGTCATTCTTCCTACGTTTTTGACCGTCGAATAACGGCGCATATATACAGCGATTAATTGATCTACTATTTACATTTTAAGAATAATATTTTGCTTTACGACTACCGCACTTGAAGCCGTAGTTATTTAGTTTAAATCACAGGTTTATAATTATGCAACGAAATTCACACGAAGTCCTATGTGACCATAAACATGTTGTTTTATAAAGATCTTCAACTTTAACTTTTGGTTTGTGGTATAAAGATCTTAAATTGATAATTTTATTGACATTCATACTTGACACTTTATCTATTTCATTTATTTATTACGCAAGGAGTTTCGTAGTAATTAGGTGAATAGAATAGAGGTTCCTTCATAGATTAATTGCTATAATATAAATATAATTTCACAATTATGCCTAACTGTACTTTCTTCTGTAAAATCGTACTATTTATAATTAGGAAAATGAAGCATTCGGAAAATTAAGAATTGGTAAAATTAAGAATTTTCATAAAGAAGAATTCGTCTCGATAATAATTTGTAAAATTACACACGGGGAAAATTAAGAATTAGGAACCAATCGCCGACAGGTTCCTTCAATTCGACTGTTTTTTTTTTTGTTTGTTACCTCAGAACTTTCGACTGGGTGAACCGATTTTGATGATTCTTTTTTTATTTGAAAGCTGGTGCTTCCCGTGAGAATGGCATTCACGATTTATGGAATAGTTTTTTTTAAGTCGTTTTTTTTTTATTTCCAATTACATACAAACGTATTGGTGTAGGGCTCTGTTTCCGCATTTAGACTCACAGACGGTCCATTATGCGTTCAATTATATACATACATATGGATATGAAATTAACAAATTTATCGATCAACGTATACCTTACCTTACCCACTAAAACTGAAGCAACGTATACTAGTTTCTTTACTTTGATAAAAGAAACTAGGAGTAAACATTTCAAAATTTAAATCGGACTACGAACAAGCTCAGATTAAGGCCGTACAATATGTTTTTCCTGATGTTGTTATATCTGGTTGTTGTCATCATTATTGCGATGCCATTTGAAGGAAGAGAAGAGCAAGGATATTGGACTTAACGATACTAGAGATGGTATAAATAAAACAAGATGGTGTTCATATTTGTCACTTTTACCTATACGTAAAGTAAAATATTCGACCGATTGCGATCTTGACGGTTTGCTATTTTGACCGTTCGAGATTAGAAATTGATGTGAATTTGACCATTCGTTATATGGACCAATCGCTATTTCGACAGCTCGCGATTTTGACGGTTTGTCAGTCACTTAACCGATTGCGAATTTGACCATACGCGACGAAACGTTCAGCAGTGGCCTAAATGACAAACTTAATTTCGAAGTAAATAAAGTTGCTATTCTCTACGTTGTTGAACACATTTAATATACACTATTATTACGTAACTGAAAGTATAGTATGTATTGAAGCAAAGTACATAATTGAACAACATGTTTTTTTATGCGCGTTTCGTAGCACGTGAACGAAAAAGTGTTTAACTTATTTTGTACTAGCAACGCCCCGAGGTTTCACCCGCGTAAGTCCCGATCCCGTGAGAATATTGGGATAAAAAGTAGCCTATGCGTTAATCCAGGTCTCCAGCTATCTACATACCAAGTTTCATCGCAATCGGTTTAGTGGTTTTTGCCATCCATCTATCCATCCATCCATCCAAACTTTCACATTTATAATATTAGTGGGATTAAAATTCTTTTGTAATAAATTGCTAACGTTGCTACACTTTTAGTCTCTTTAATACATTATTAAAATGAAATAGTATGATAATGAAAAACTAAAAGTTTAAACTACCCCCGACTCAAATCCCTTCAACGATTACAAAAGAGCTGATGATCTTCGAACGGCTGAACAGATAAATGGTAATATAATTAAGACCAAAATATAATCTATATCAGTCTATTCTTATGCTTAGTTTATGATGAGAGAGAGAGAGAGAGAGAGAGAGAGAGAAGAGAGAGAGAGAAAGAGAGATTTAAAATGTCACGAATATTTAAAGTAATGTATTACACCTTACGTTAAAACTTCAAAAATTGTTACTATTTGCCACTATCACAATACATAATACGTCACATTTATTTCGTTACGCTGTCAACATCCTTGCGTTACGTTAAAACACTTGTTTTAATAATGTCACCTGTTATTATACGGTCAATTATATAAAATGGAGTCGACCACGTGTGTTTTTCTTTTGTCGAATAATGTCATCGGCTTACTTGGTCAACAAAACTGTTACTGAAGACAAAACCAACCAAAAATATGTATGTTATACACTTGCGTTTATGTAGATTTTATCAATATTTTTTGAAGTGAAAACTTCTTTAGCGGCGTTGTCCACTTTTTGGAATGGGTAAAAAAAGTTAAACTCGCGTCAGGACACGTCACCTGATCGAAAACATGCAACTCAAGTCACAAGTGCGTTGCCGGCCTTTGAGGTGGGACGAGAGGAAGGGGGGGGGGAGGGGGAAGAAGGGGAGAGTGGGGAAGAGGGAAGGGTAGGTGCCTCAATCACTCGGCGAAATACAATGCAAGCATTGCTTCACTGCCGGTTTCTGTGAGGCCGTGGTATCACTCCGGTCGAGCCGGTCCATACCTGCCGAAGCATGGCTCTCCTACTTGAAATACTCTATTCGGGTAAAACAGTACTTTTTCTAGATGGAACTTTAAGAATTACCTCTTAAGTCCTTTTTAACCGACTTCATAAAAGGAGGAGGTTCTCAATTCGACTGTGTTTTTTTTTTATGTTACCTCAGAACTTTCGACTGGGTGAACCAATTTTGATGATTCTTTTTTTATTTGAAAGCTGGTGCTTCCCGTGTGGTCCCATTTCAATTTGGTCCAGTTCTGACATTGGCATCCATGAGAAAACTATATATAAGTCTTTTATGGAATAGTTTTTTTTGTTGAAGTCGGTTTTTTTTTTAAAGAATTATTCTATACACCTGACAACGTGTATGGAAAATTTCTTGTTCAATTGAATAGTTAAGTCGACAAAGCGTAATAATTCAACTTATATACGCAATTATAACATTATGTTATGATTCTGCAGTTATTTTTAAAAATTGTCTATATTACTATAATAAAGTTCAAGAGGTTTTTGTTTGATTGTTTATTTAAACGCGCTAATCTCTGGAACTGCCTGTCGGATTCGAAAAATTATTTTTGTATATGATAGCCTGATTTATGAGGAATGGTATAGACCTATCTACCATTAGGGTACACCTCTCGGCTAGCCTGAAATATTGATTGTTGTTAAGTAACTAGAAAAAAGCCTCCCGTGGGTACGTTAGTAATAGGTACGTGAACACAATCCTACTAATATTATAAACGTGAAAGTTTGTGAAGATGTATGGATGTTTGTTACTCTTTCACGCAAAAAATATTGTACCGATTGCGATGAAACTTGGTATCTAGATAGATCGAGACCTTTATTAACACATAGGCTATTTTTCATCCCGATATTACCATGGCACCGGGACTTAAGCGGATGAAACCGCGAGACGCAGCTAGTGTTCTATAAAAATAGTGGTCCTTAGTACATCCAAACATTTTTTTTTAAATGGTTCATGCACACTACCTTTCATTTTAGGATTCATTTTTTTTTTTTTAAACTCAACTCCCGCATTAGGAATCACTCCTGTGTCGCGGGGGACTTTACAAACATACAAAGTACGGACACAAAGAACACCCAGACTCAGGTGGGAATCGAACCCACGACCTATGGCATAGTAGTCAGGGTCACTAACCACTAGGCCAACAGGCCAGTCCAGTAATATATATGTATGTAGTTACTACTGCTCGCTTAAGGTATACTGTATTGAGGTATATTGTACCTATATTGTAAGGTATATTGTTGTTGTATTGTATAATTGTAAATAATTATGTAATTATGTTTATTGATAAGTATCTATTGGTATTTATAGTAGGTAAAATAGGTTAATATAAAATATCTGTATTTATTTGTTTGCATATTTATTAGAAATTACAAATAATTATAATTTTAAATATAACCCCAACTACCATTATCTCTCCGAATCATTTTGATCCATCCTAAGGTTGCCTGGAAGAGATTGCATCTAGCAATATGGCCGCCCTTTGTACATTATCTGTTTGTATTTATGTAAATATATCTTTCACTGTAATGCTAATGTACAAATGTTATCTATCTATCTATCTAGAAGAAGTTCGCGATACCAAATGCCTATCTCTTTTAGTAGTATTCTAATATTATAGATAATTACACCGAGACACAGACAAAATGATCACGCTCATCACACAATTATTTGTCCTGGATGGGAACCGAACGCAAGACTCTCTGGCTCAGTAGTCAGGATCACTACCCACTCGACTCGCCAGTCTAACAGAGGTCGCTATTCATTCTACCCGTTAATGTATCCATCCTTGTTCGTATTGGGTATGGTGGGATACAATGAATTGAGGGTTAGGAGGGACGCTACACTCGTCCTATACGATGGTACTGCAACGTCTGTACATATGTGCGCGGGCAGGTATGTGTGGAGACGGCGGCGACCGCGGCTGCTGGCGGTACCCGCTGCCATGACCAACATATTGGAAGCAACGCCGCTTACGCGGGCAGTTCGGCTAGTAAATGAGGTGCATGATAAGGGAGATATACTTTCGTGCAATTTGAGTGAACTCACAAAAGTAGTTCTAAATACTATTTGCTGTGGGGAGATTTGAAATTTTAATTTTTGCTTATTTGTAATTTTCTATTATCGGTAATTTTAATGTTAATTTTGTTGCATTCATGAGAAGGTAGGTAAGTTATTGTTTATAATATCGTCTGTCCCGACTATTGAAATAGGTATTAACCTGTAATGATAGTTTGCGTGTGTGTAATAAATAAATAAAATTTATATGTCTTCAATAATAATGTAATTTATTTATAATATGTATGTATTTGGAAATAAATAAGTACGTTTATCAGCAGCCTGGTTACCATAGTACAGGCTCCGCCTAGTTTGGGATCAGACGGCCGTGTGTGAGATGCCTGTCGTACCGTGTGAGAAAAACAAAAAAGAATGAATAAACTTTCTCTACACTAGTAATGTTCTATGACGTTGGTAAATTAATCCGCCTCATGGAGTATAGAAACGTATAGCTTTTTGTTGTTGCTACTTAGAACAAGGGATAACATGGCCTTCAGGGTGCGGTATAGGGTTAGAGACCTGCATGTGACAACTTTGATGTTGAGAAAGTTTATCATCACTAGTAAGTTTTCTATCTGATCGACTTTAGTTCTTTATATAAGGTTATCTGTATTATTCCCAAATGGGTAAGCTAAAGTGTTCTTTATTACATCTGTCCAAGGTCTATTGCCGTCTACTGCTTACAAACCCAGTTACGGGCGAGCCGAAGAGGTAATCGATACCTGCATAGTACATAAAATGCAAAAAGTCACTGTGAATAGTTAATCTCATTCCAGTACAAGCTGCCCGAGTCATTGATCATTACAACGCAACAGATACTTCAAATCAAATCATTACCTACACTTTTTCAAATTTTATTTGGCACAATTTTTTTATTCTTACATCCTACTCTATCATTCCTCATTTCAGTACTTACTCCTTTTCTAGCCATAACCTCTTTCAGGCAGTCCATCCATCTTTTCTCTGATCGTTCTCTTTTATCCGTCAACTTCCATATATAAAACTCTCTTCACCACTTGTGCTCATCCCTCATCACATGTACATACCACGATAACCTTTGGCTTTTCAACTCTCAGGAAGCTCGTGAGGGATGTAAGGATAGAAGAATAAATGAGAATTAATATAGAGAGCAATATGAGGGTATATATTTTGTTCTTACTTACTTCTTTGCACGCAATAAAAAAACAACCTGACGTCATTACACGTAGTGAAATGTAAAACCCAATACGTCATAATTACGTAAAAAATATTAAATGTAATAAACGAAATGATGACAAATTTTAACAAAAAGTACATAACAGCAAAATGTAACAAACGTCACGTTGTTTGTAAGACTTAATACGTATTTACAATTACGTATTTAATGTTATGAAGTTCATTAGAATATTGACGTAGTTAAATTAAGTACAAAAACCGTGGGAGAGCCATGCTTCGGCATGTATGAGCCGGCTCGACCGGAGAGATACCACGGCCTCACAGAAAACCGGCAGTGAAGCATTGCTTGCATTGCTTTTCGCCGAGTGTTTGAGGTTACCGGCCCTAACCATTCCCTCCACCCCTCTCCTTCCCCCTCTCCCCATCTTTCCCCTACTCCTACCTTAAAGGCCGGTATGTACGCCCATGGGCACCTGTAACTCAAGAGTAAAAAACTCTTGAGTTACAGGTGCCCATGGGCGGCGGTAGTCATTTACCATCAGGTGACCCGTCTGCTCGTTTGCCCCCTACACCATAAAAAAAAACTAAGTAAATCATATTTGACAACATTCATCTAGAACTACGTCTGTACTTCTGTAGTATCTAATACTGTAATGGTGCACGTAGGGTACTACATAAGTTTTCTCGTATGCAAACTAAATCACTACATATTATAAAACAAAGTCCCCCGCCGCGTCTGTCTGTCTTTGTTCGCGATAAACTAAAAAACTACTAAACGGATTTTCATGGGGTTTTCACTAATAGACAGAGTGATTCATGAGGAAGGTTTGGGTGTATAATTTGTTAAGATTTTGAGTAAATTGATTAAAATATGTTGATGATTGTTGAAGATGTCTCTGTTACCCGTGCGAAGCCTAGGCGGGTTGCTAGTATAGTACTAAATACATGCGTATTATTTTATTTTTATTTTTTATTTTTTTATCTTCACACACCTCACACCCAGCCGTCTGATCCCAAAATAGGCAGAGCCTGTACTATGGTAACCAGACTGCTGATGAACATACTTATATATTACTAAATACATACCTAGTATGAGTAAATTACAGCCAGACACAAAACAAATCGCCACCCGGCAAAAAAAGTGTCAATACAAAAACAGCTATTTCGAGAAAACACGACTTTTATGCTGGTGAATTAAAAAAAAAAGCTTAGTGAACTTTGTTCCCTTTTCCACTGAGCTAATAACGATGTTTTTATAGCTGACCAAATGCAACGTTTGCTATTCAATGCTATAAAAATGTCAAAACGCACCTAACATGTGATATGACACTTTTTTTGTGATATGACACTTTTTTTGTGATATGACATTTTTTTTGTGATTTGAAACTTTTTTGTGATATGACACTTTTTTTGCCGGGTGGTGAAATGATCGTACTTATCACAAAATTTGTCCTGGGTGGGAATTGCATGACCTCTGGCTCAGTCAGGATCACTAACCACTAGACTCTGCAATCCATCCGTATAAGCAAAATCCTTTTCTTTCCATTGCCCATCTTCTTGTCTACACTTCACTTTCAAAATACTCTAAAAAAATTCATCTTTAACAAATTAAATAATAATATTTGTATGTCTTGATGGCAAAACATAGCGCAATAAGACCACATTGATTGTATCTACCTATGTTTTACATATAAATGATTTGATTGATTGATTTAACTCCCAAAGTGCCCGGTTAGCTGCAATAGGCTTGCCTCCTTTCACGGGAGTGGCACCAAAATATAGTTGAGAACATGTTGGTGCATAGTACACTTCTGCCTACCCTTGCCTACAAGCGTATGTATCTTACTTATTTGCGATTCCTGCTAATTATGCAAATCAGGTAAAATAATTTAATCAAAATGACTAAGCTGTTTCTTGGTGTATTTATGTATTCGAAGAAATATTGTTACGTTCGCAAAAATAGTGTTTATACACGTATTTCTGTTTTCTCCCGCAAGCCTCGGAAGAAATCAGCCATATCCGAAACAGAATCTTACTAAAATGATAAATGTGAAAGTTTGGAAGGATGTATGAATATTTGTTATTCTATCACGCAAAATCTACATAACGACTTTTGATGAAACTTTACAGAATTGTAGCCTATATAATTTATAAACATAACAGACATTGAACTTTTTTTAAAGTACTTAAGTGGAAAAAAAAACTGATTTCTAAAAGCTTTCTCGCCCTGCGGTGCATAAACCGTTAAATTAATTTTCTTAATATGAATAAAGAAAGAAAAAAAAATTATTCGTAGACACCTAAGAGTCCTAAGACACAATAATTATAGTAAAACAAACTTACATCTAAAGGCAATATATATATGGGTATGTATATTTTTTATGTACATTATCCCGTGTGTAGAATGAACGTAGGAATTACGCCAATGTCAAGGTTTTTATAACTGCTAAGTTAGCAAATAACAAAAATGTAAAAAATTGACATCTATTAGTCATTCTACAAAAAAAAAACAAGTTATGGTGGGCTTGTTTCTCCCACAACATTGCATAGCGAACTATACATGCATTAGGTACTATATTTATACACATAAATACAAAATACACAATTAAATAACAAAAAACATTACTTTTGGATCTTCTGTGTACAGTGAAGTGCAGTTATGGAAGATAATTCGATCCCATGTGACCGCATATATACGTTAACGGAAGGATCTATGTTTGTTCATGCTAACACATATTATGTCACATCTATGAACGTCATATGATCATGACCGCGGTTATGATGTAAGATGGCAAAACTGTCATGGTCGTGTGCCAACTGTATGACATAACATAACCATTTAGACGTATTTTGTGGCTGTGTCTTCTGTGACTTTGTATTGGAACTTCTCAAAAAAGTATCGGAAAAAAAAATGTTTTTTTTTTAACGCAGGAACCGTGTAAAATAAGGTCTTAAGGTAGGAAGTTTAGGATATTACCGTCATAAGTAATCGCGATAGGGTAGCACATTTTACCCTGCTTCTAATGAACAGCCGAAAAGATTACCTGCAGAGATAGTCCTGCTGAAGAATGGTGTCGCTCCAACATGTAATTTTAATCGATTCGAATCCAATATAGACGTCCTTAGTCATGGCCTTGATGATTCGGAAGTTTGAAAAGAATTATGAGGTTTTATAAACTCATTTAATCAAATTACGTACTTCTAAACACGTAATTTCATATTACCCCTTACCAATGACGTGCCCTTTGACTACATAAGATTTATTTGAATAACAGAAACAGCGGGAAAGTTCCACAGTCTAACTGCGTAGGCAGTCAGCAGATGACCAAGGTACTTACAACCACGTGACTCGTGTTATGCAACGATACTATTCCATGTGACGTCAACGATCCGGGAACCTGTAATTGGATTAGACTTACAGCCTTCAAATGTAAACCTGTTCAAGTCAGCTAGTAATTTTGTCACTAAGTCGTGGATTGTCGGGTGATTATATCATAGCTTCTGTTACGTCTTCAGTTTATGTGCCGATACTGGCAACTATATAATATTCAGAGAAGAAATCACTATCTCAAAAGAAATTCAAGAAGAAAAATCTCTGAAAAAAGTATTCATCGGATCCGCACAGTCTCGATTTTCGACTAAAAAACGAACAGACATCACAACATCTTCGATGCCGCAAGATAGTTTCGTAAAAGGTTAAAAAAAAAATGTAACCCAGTTTAGGTCTTTATAGTTAAATGCCTTTTTAGATTTCTCAAATCTTTAGATATCCTAACTGGCTTGATTGTTATAAATACATTATTGTCTGTAGTATTTAATTACCTGCATGTTGAGGAATTCTCTTATAACTGATTTTAATTTTTTTAAGTATAGTTATTTGTAAGGGGTGATGTAGAAGTGTAATACATTACTTCCAGTCCTACTTAGAGTCCGGGATATTACCAGACTTAATGTAACTACTGGTTGATGCTGCTAATACTAAATTTCCTCGTCCCTTCCTTCTGAATTCGAAATCAATTTATTATATTAATATCATTTTATCATAAAACACAAGCATAAAGTATACGCGATGAACACAATAAATAGGTGTTTTTTTAAATTCAGTATAAAGGCAAATTCGTTTCACAATTTCTATCTTCAGTTGCCAGATGAAAAAGTTTCTCAAAACTTATCCATTGATAGACTATAGAGATCCCAATATCAAAACCTAAACAAATTAAAAAAAAGGCAAAGAATAAAAAGAGAGCATGCTTCGGCACGTATGGGCCTGCTCGTCTCCGCTCGATACCACGGCCTCACAGAAAACCAGCAGTGAAGCAATGTTTTAATTTTCGCCGAGTGAGTGAGGTTACCGGAAGCCTAACCCTTCCCTCTCCCCTCCTCTACCCTTCTTCCCCCTTCCCCGACTCCCACCTTAACGTCCAGCAACACACTTGTGACTCTTGAGTTACAGATGCCCATGGGCGGCGGTAGTCATTTACTATCAGGTGAACCGTCTTTTCGTTTGCCCCCTCTACCATAAAAAAAAACAAATCATCTTGGAAGTAATTTTTAACCTACTCCTAATTGTCATATCGAAATGAAACTTTGTATTTATATGTAGTTTCAATGACAATACTATAATTTGACATCTTGGACCTGATGATGGAGCCAGGAGCTGGATAGAGAAACTCTTCAGTGGCTACTAGTTAATCCCTCGAGTTTGGGCTCATATGATTGGTTATGACGAGTCCAACAGATTGAGCTTGGTAAATATGATCTGATGATGAAGACAGGAGGTGGACAGTCGAACTCTTTTTACTTTTTAATTCTGTTGGCCATAAAAGTGTGTTTTCTTTGTTTTACTAAACTATAATTATATCATAGCTTTAATTTAATTAGTTGAAAATAATCTGTACCACATTGTAACACCAAGTTCATCTTATATAACATTAGCGCACGTGGCTCTCATTCCATTCACGTTTACGAATACGTCAGTTAGGTTGTCGCTCCGACCAAGGCTAACAAGCTTTTGCTTAACAATACGTATACAAAAATGACAATTTCGTTTCATAAATCATCATCAATATATTATTACGCGAAGATATTTCTTTGTATCTATATCCCTTTTAAAGCAAATTTTTGCTTGCACTTGAATGTGCTTGCCGAGTAAGCTGCCCTCCCTTTCCCACACCCCTCGGTACACCTTCTTTACACATAAAAATTTCGTGTTACGTTTGAACCGATTTCAATGAGATTTGCACACTGTGTGCAGTTTGTTCCAACTTGAGAGATAGGATATTTTTGTCTTAATTTAGAGTCACAATATTTTTTATTGCACATTACTTAGTCACAGCAACGCGTGGCCGGGTAGCTAGTAATGTATATCCTACTGATAGTATAAACGTGAAAGTTTGTGAGGATGTATTAGAGGAGGTACCTATAGAAAATTAAGTTGAGAGAATCCTCTTGCAACTAATTAAGTAACTAAAAGGTATGAATGTGTGTTCCTCTTTCACGCAAAAACTACTGAACCGATTGCGATTAAATTTGGTATGTAGATAGCTGGAGATCTGGATTAGCACATAGGCAACTTTTTATCCCGATATGCTCACGGTATCGGGACTTACGCCGGCATGTTTGAAAGAGCTTTTTTGTGCGTTTTAGTTAGAGCATGCTTATTGAAACGTCTTTTAGCTCCGAATTCATGAAACCCAATAACATTGCACTCCTTTTTGGGCAGTCGTGTACGAATTCACTTATACGGTTTCCACTTTACTACTAATTGATACAATACTAACAAATGAAGTCAAATAAATGCTTCTAAAAACATGTCCAACTCCAACCGGATAATGTTTTAATTAAAATTTATAATTCATATTAATAGAATTTCCACTACCCTTCCATGAAATGTTATTTGTTTATGCACTGAAACGCTAATGTCCTTAATTGGTTCATATCGGGCTTTGTATAAACTACACTGTTTCAGGAAACGTACGTAAGGTTTTCCGGAATGATTTCTTTGAATTCGATCCCTCATTAGCTCTGAATTTGATAATTAATATAATATAATAACTCCACACATCTCACACACTGATCTGATCCCAAACTAGGCAGAGCCTGTACTATGGTAACCAGGCTGCTGATAAACATACTTATATATTTCTAAATACATACATATTATAGATAAATTACACCCAGACACAGAACAAATTATCGTGCTCATGACTCAATTATTTGTCCTGGGTGGGAACCCACGACCTCTGGCTTAGCAGTCAGAGTCACTAACTACTAGACCAACAGGCCTTTCAAATTGTAACAAAATTCTGTTCTGTTAAAACAATCGAACTTTTTGTTTTTTTTATGTTATGGGGACAAACGAGCAGACGGGTCACCTGATGGTAAGTGACTACCGTCGCCCATTGACACCTGCAACTCAAAAGTCACAAGTGCGTTGCCGGCCTTTGAGATGGGAGTACGCTGTTTTCTTGAAGGTTTGAAGGTCGGATCGGTCCAGAAATACCACAGGTGTCAATAAGCCTAGTTTATTTAATTATTTTTAAATACAGGGTGCTACAGAAACATGTATTCATATTCTGGGGTCGTATACTAAACTCCGTTAATAACGTGAATTCAAGTCAAGCTAAATCAACTATTTATCGGCCACACATAACGGTCCTAAAATTTGAACACACCTTTCTGTAACATTACACAGTACATTATAACAAAATTGATTGTGAAAAACAAAACTGATTAATTTTAACTTTTGTAATACAATACATAATTATGTTAACATTTCTAAGTTTTTTTTTAACCTTTCCAAAAATATACTTTAGTGAAACGATCACGAGAATTGGTCCATTACTTTTAAAAAAATACGAAACAACAACAAATATATGCTATACGGATCGAATACAGAATCTCCTTTTTTGATGTCGGTTATTAAAGGAAGCTCATCCAGTGCGTTAATAGTTAATAGACGCAAATTGGTCATTCAGTTTCCAGTTAAACAGAAAAGCCCAAGCACGCGTTGACGACACCGCGAAACTCGGTGAGCATGTGGACTATTTTTGCGATTAGACGGTCACTAATCTGTCCCTTTTGTCCGTGGCGTTAACGTAAAAATATGACATGAATGATTAACATAAAGAAAAACCGAGTATTAGGCCTTGAGACATATAATATATGAGGCCATCATAACAATTAATCAATTGTCAAATAACTCTAATAAACAAGAATTTTCTCCAAATATTAACCAACTAGCAGCGCCCCGCGGTTTCACCCGCGTAAGTCCCGATCCCGAGAGAATATCGGGATAAAAGTAGCCTATGCGTTAATCCAGGTCTCCAGCTATCTACATACCAAGTTTCATCGCAATCGGTTCAGTAGTTTTGGCGCAAAAGAGTAACAAAGATCCATCCATCCATCCAACCATCCATCCATCCAAACTTTCACATTTATAATATTAGTGGGATTAGGTGTAGGATACAATTAATAAATAATCAACCAAATATATTGTCAGGAGGTCAGTTAGACTAAGTCAGTCAGTGAAGCTAGTTGCCTGTCTAATACGTAGATCCTATAAGAAAGTGGTTTTTGTTTTTGGTTGTTTTATAGGATAGGGGGCAAAAGAACAGAGGGGTCACCTGATGGTAAATTATTACCGCCTCCCATGGACACCTGCAACTCAAAAGTCACAAGTGTGTTGCCGGGCTTTAAGGTGGGAGTAGAGGAAAGGATGAAGAGGGTTGGGGCCTCCGGTAACCTCACTCACTCGGTGAAACACAACGAAAGCATCGCTCCACCCTTGTTTTCTGGAAAGCCGTGGTACTACTCCGATCGAACCGGCCCATACGTGTCAAAGCATGGCTCTCCCACGATGAAATTCTTCGTCTAATCTTAAACAATACAATGAAATAAATAAGAGACGAACAGTTAAATATTCAAACGTCTCTCAGTATAACATAATATTCACTAAGCAAATCGAATCGTGACTATGTAAATGTATACGCATATTTTCTTCTTAGTCATGGTGCTTGATGACTACATAACTTAGCAAACAAACATCACACTGTGTTACCAAAAAAGAATCTAATATCGTCTGCATGCTTTACAAAGTAGGTTTTCTTTACAAATTACTATTTTTAGGGTTCCGTACCTCGAAAGAAAAAAACGAAACCCTTATAGGATCACTTTGTTGTCCGTCCGTCCGAACGTCTGTCTGTCTGTCAAGACCCTTTTTCTCAGGAACGCGTGGAGGTATCAAGCTGAAATTTATATCAAATACTCAAGTCTACTGTCCCTTGGAGCTGTAAAAAATCAAACTTCTAAGCCAACGCAATCAGAAGATACAGCCGTTTATGACACAAATTTCCGCAAATTTTCGACACTCGCAAGGGAATCAAAACCTACAGATAACTCAGAATCTTGAAATTTGGTACGAAGCAACGTCTTATAGCACAGATAAAGGAAAAATTGCGAAAACCGTAATTTTTTTGTTACATCATACAATAAAAATATTTTACGGAACCCTTGGTGCGCGAGTCCGACTCGCACTTGGCCGGTTTTTTTAAATAATTTGTCATGGTAAGTTAGTTAAAATAATATTCTACGCCAATGTTCTGTCTATATACATAGTTTCTAGAAGACACTTTCATTTACGGGACATTCTATACGACTGTGTCGGAACGGAACATAATCTTCCTCCGACACAGAAGAATAATCGTTCGACCAGGCTAGGTAATCACCCGGATGTCTTAATTAAAGCTGTTCCCGGATCCCTCCTATTAAAGGCGCAGTACGGCACACCGTGTGGTTTTAGTCGGTTCGATTCCGACACACCGCCCCACCGAAACCCCGGTAGGGTGACGTCCCGAGGGGGTTTCCACACGCACAAAAAGAAGGCTAGGTAATCATGCGTGGCAGCCCGCGGTCATGCGGTTGATGTTAGAATGTAGTACTCATACTAATCAGCGTGATAACATTCTATGCGCGATGCAGTATTAGTAGTTGGTACCAAGTTTGACTTGCTTTCGCTAGATGGCGCTTACATATATTTTGTGCTTGTATGTGCATATCGCAACAAGACCCTGAAATATAAACACACTTTTTTGTAACATACATAATTAGCTATTTCTTCATAAAGAAAGGAAATGTTTTTTCAGTGACATCACTGTTACAACCTTTCTTTTCTAACAGTGTACGAAGTGTATCAATAGTTATAACGAATAAATATAAAACAAATTCTCAATCAGTAACACTGTCGTTGATTATCAGGAACGTGAACTGCAGAACGTGCGGCGACCACGTGTCGGCTGTAATGGCCGTTTCACGTGATACCGTACACGTACCTATTACTATTATTTCAACGTTATGCAAAACGTTATTAAACTTGACATAGACGTCCTCTCAAGGTTGTTTATTGACTTACTAAAGTTTAATCCCGTCGTCGCAAATATCTAATAAAATCGACGTTATATTAGCAATGTTATTCGAAACAGTTAGAATACTTTGTATCAGTTCTAAAGTTTATGATACTAGGACGTTACTAAGTATTACTTGTATCATTATTAGATAACAGTATTTCATGATGGTATTTTGAATATATTAGCCTATTATAGTTGTACTTAAATTGCTGTAATCATAATATTTCGATGGGCCTGTTGGTCTAGAGACTACAGAGACAGAGGTCTTGGGTTCGATTCCCACCTAAATAATTGTGTGATGAGCATGAAAGTTTGTTCTGTGTCTGGGTGTAATTTGTATATAATCTGCATGTATTTCGTAATATATAAGTATGTTTATCAGCAGTATGGTTACGATAGTACAGGCTCTGCATAGGTTGGGATCAGTTGGCCGTGTGTAAGAAATGTCAAGTTATTATTATTTCTATTTTGCAAGTATCTTTCAAGGCGGGTATTGCTTCTGGGTTTTTACCAGTAGGTGATGATGCAGGGAGATTTTATTCTTAATTGTATAATGTTCTTTCAAACTATTCATCCGCAGAGACATTAAAAACTGGATTTTAGGAGATAAAGATCTTGATACAAAAATTCTTCGTGATTGGAGTCATTGGAATGAATCATAATAAGTGATAGGTAGCTAATATCAATATCTCTTGCAAAATTAAATCTGTCAAGAGGTATCTCAGAGATATCAAGGTAATAGACGATAATATCATGCCCCCTATGATTGAAATGCTCCGTGCTCTTATAAAAATAACACAATTTTAATATTCGATTAACTCTGTGTTTATTTTCGTAATTAGTAATCAACTAAGTTGGAAAATAAACGCAGGGCTGCCTTACGGTAAACTATTATAATTATCAGTGCCTATAAACACTTACAAATGCATTGGTGTCAATGTGTTTTGCCAACTCTATACGATTTGTCTTGGAGTTTTTTAACATCCTTTTGTTAGCTTTACTTATAACTAAACTAGCAGCGCCCCGCGGTTTCACCCGCGTAATTGCCGATCCCGTGGGAATTTCGGGATTTAAAGTAGCCTATGCATTAATCCAGGTCTCCAGCTATCTACATACCAAGTTTCATCGCATCTACATACCAAGTTTCATCGCAATCGGTTCAGTGATTTTTGCGTGAAAGAGTAACAAACATCCATCCATCCATCATAACTTTCACATTTATAATATTAGTAGGATAAAAATGTAAACAATTCTTCAATCGTCAATTTAACCTACTCCTAATGGCCGTACCTAAATCAGACTTTTTATTGTTTAACGTGGGAGAGCCATGCTGCGGCACGTATGGGCCGGCTCGACCGGAGTGATACCACGGCCTCACAGAAAACCGGCAGTGAAGCAGTGCTTTCATTACTTATCGCCGAGTGAGTGAGGTTACCGGAGGCCCTAACCCTTCCCTCCTCCACCTCTCCCACTCTCCCACTACTCCTCTACTCCCACCTTAAAGGCCGGCAACGCACTTGTGACTCTTGAGTTGCAGGTGCCCATGGGCGGCGGTAGTCATTTACCATCAGGTAACCCGTCTGCTCGTTAGCCCCGTAGACGATAAAAAAAAAAACTGTATGTAGGTATATGAAGTTCGGATGACAATACTGTAATTTGACATCTTGGAGCCGATCTGACCAGAACTGGAGAGTTTAACTCTTCAGTGGCTACTAGGAAACCCCTCGAGTTTGGGATCATATGGTTCGTTATGACGAGTCCAACAGATAGGGCTTGGTAACAATTGTCTAATGACGAAGTCAAGAAATGAATAATGGAACTCTTTTTACTTTAAATGCGGTTTGCCATTAAAGGGTGTTAGTTATACGACTGCCGTAAAAAGAAGTTTAATGTTTTAAGGGTTTACGTTGTATGTATGTGAGTTTTACGCGTAACGCGTTTTTGAAGTTATTCTTCTTTTGGCGCGTTATGGAAAAATTATGAGAGTAAATTTTTACGATGCGCGCGCACATCGTCACGAAAAACCGACACCCTGAAGTTAGCTAGTCAACATTTTAGTTTTTTAAAAAAGTTACCAACTTCACGATAGTGATAAAAATGGTTTTTACGTATTACTTTGAGTACGTTTGTAGAATTTGAGGTTAGTTGACGGTATGTATTTATTTATTATGATATTTAAATAAACTTTATTTAGTTTATTTAAATATCATAATAAATAAATATAGTAGATTGCAAATAAAAATATAACTTCTTACGCGCGTACACACACACTTTTTTTTATTTGGCAAGGCAGGTGTTTTTTATTATTTTTAAATAATTTTACAAAACTTTAATTATTTTCTCTCTAAAAAGCACTAACTTCAGTTCATCATTTAGATGTGGTCTTTAATTTTAAGGGAGTCGGACCTCCGTGTGTAGGTCTGACTCCGGTTCCGCATTTCGTACCATAGTACAAAATATAACAAAAACTATATAGTCCCCTTAAAGGAAAACTTCAATAGTATTATATCATGTCCCAGGGTCAATGATTACCATATTTTACTACTCATTACCACATGCTGTATGTAGTTTTCCTCTTTCACAAGGATCATGTAAGGTAACATTCGTCTGACATTAAGTGAAATACATTTCCGCAGTAGGCCTTAGAATAACAACTAGCAAAACGCCCCGGCTTTGCACGGGTAGCAGAGAGACAGGGAGGGGATTCCAACACGTACAAAAAAAAAAGAGTAGCAGAGACATCTTCAACAATCATCAACATATTTCAATCAATTAAGACAAAATTTTAATAAATTATACACCGAAACCTTACTCATGAATCGCGATGTCTATTAGTGAAAACCGCATAAAAATCTGTTCAGTAGTTTTTCAGTTTATCGCGAACAGACAGACAGACGCGACGGGGGACTTTGTTTAATAATATGTAGTGATTACAATTACAACCTTCAAGATAATGCTTCAATTATTCCTCATCAATATGATGTTTTACGATTACTGTGTTTTAATTTGTCACTGCATATAAAACAAGGATAATTAATGTACCTTATTGTTGAGAATTTGAAACAAAAGTCTACTGGGTTGATATATAATTGATGGATGTTTTGTCTGAAAATAACGTCGTATATCAAAACTAATATATTAGTTTTAAATAAATTAGGTATATTTTTGTATTTATTCATTAAAATGAGTTTTAATTACTTATTCTGGTCTTTCCTTCAAATAACAAGTGAAAAGAATAAAAAAGGAGTTTAGTCACCGTATGCCCATGGTAAACTACTCTGCGCTTGAAGTGTTGGTTAGCCGCGGTCTTTTCTAGAATGGTAGGTACTTTTTTGGTCAGATGGCTTTAATTCTGAACCTACCTTCTATATACCAAACATAGTATAAAACATTACAAGCTCTTATTAAACCCTTTAAATAGGCTAAATGGGGCAATAGGTGCACGTTCCAGCGCCTCATGTCGCCTAAGTGTGGCCACGGGTAGATGGAACGGATTTTCCTCACCGCCGCCATCCTTAGGGGCCAGCCGCGGGGACGTCGCCGGTTCGCAAAAGTGGTGCCCGCGCTTTTGTGGGCAGACGCTAGGAGGGGGATCGGATGTCTTAACAACAGCTGTTCCCGGACCCCTCCTATTTTAGATGCAGCATGGCACACCAATATCTCCGGTGGTAGTAACGGCCTGTGGTTGGGGGGTGGGCCACCACCCATCCACGGCCCGTTATTTCCACACACGCACAAAAAAAAGGAATGGATTCTCAGTGTGTTCTCAATCAATCTGCAAGCTTTCAATAGCAAAGTGAGTGCTGTATATTATATTAATGTTTAACAAACTACCATTTTTATTACCAAAATATTGAAATATCAGAAGTATGTATTTCTTTTTCAAACTTATAAACTTTTACAAATGATGACATCTGTCAATAATGTCACACTGACATTGACATATTCTGTTGCATAACTGCCATTTAGTCAGTTGTTGTGTCGACCCTTTTTTTTTTTTTTTTTTTTTTTTTTTTTTTGTACGTGTGGAAACCCCCTCGGGCCGTCACCCCACCGGGGTTTTCGGCGGGGCGGTGTGTCGGAATCGAACCGACTAAAACCACACGGTGTGCCGTACTGCGCCTTAAGTAGGAGGGATCCGGGAACAGCTTTTATTAAGACATCCGGAACCCTCCTAGCGCCTGCCCGCAAAGCGCGGGCACCACCTTCGGGTAAAAAAAAACCTCTCAATTAGGCGACGTCCGCGCCAAGGTTGCATGCACTACAGTGTACGCGGGCACCCGCATTCTGCTCGCAGACAACGGAAGTGCGAAGGCTGTAACATTGACTCCATCTTGATAGGATGGTCTACAAAAGGCAGATTATTTTAGAGACGACTTTTTAATAATGGCCAACCTGATAATAAGCAGCATTAACGTTTGCAACACCAGACGTTTTACACGTGTGTTGCCAACCGTGTAAAACCCATTTATATGGGTTCTTCACAAAAAAATATTTATTAGCAAAAATATAGTTGTGCCTAAAGAGCTTTGAGATGGTAATACTACACAAACACAGAAACAAAACAGTCACAATTTAACAACAACAAGTTAACAATTCTATTTACTTGCGGTTTTGTTAATTTCTTTTTTATTGTATTGTGTGCGATCCTGTGAATGTCAGAATAACTGTTTCATATTTTCAGATAAATATATTAATGTACTATAAATATAAAATTGTACTGAACGTCCATTCGAACGAAAATCAGCGTGACTTCTGTATGAAAATACGTTTAATAAATCTATAGATTGAGGCAATGGAGGGACTGCAGTACGGGGTTCTTTCTTAAAGCAGTAGATTTATAGATTTATTAAAGGGTCGGCTACGCGCATAACGAATCCTCAGGAATTGCAAACGTCCATAGGCTAAGGTAACCGCTTACCATCAGGCTTATTGTATGCTGACGTGGTATAAAAATGTACTTAATTGTATTGTTTAATAATCCTACTAATATTATAAACGTGAAAGTTTGTGAGGATGTATGGATGAATAGATGTATGGATGTTTGTTACTACTTCACGCCAAAACTACTGAACCGATTGCAATGAAACTTGGTATGTAGATAGCTGGAGACCTGGATTAACGCATAGGCTACTTTTTATCCCAATATTCTCACGGGATCGGGACTTACGCGGGTGAAACCGCGGGGTGCTGCTAGTAATTTATATTATTGATAAAAATTTCACTCTAAAAACATTATGGAAAATTACAATGGTATCTTTTTTACAGTACAGAAAACCTACTTGTGTTCTATTTTTTTCAGTTTTGTTTCTTTTATACTACATTCTACAAAGTGACATTACATTACTATGTAACCAGCCTATATGCCAAACAAAGACGAACCAGTTTAAAAGGAAAACATGTCACTTATCAACGACCGTCACAGCGACCCGCCGGAAGGTCACCCTTGTACGAGAATACTCCTTGCATAACAATATGCAACCAGCTCCTATTTCCTATTTACCTAATGTGCAGCTTCCGGATTGTATAAAGATTGTTATAAAAAAAAATCTATACAAGCTGTTACGGCAAGGTGCCATATGTTTGAAGTTTACTATGTACTATACATATTGTATGAAAAAAATATGAAGAATAAAATTTAGTGATCGGAGGGCAGCGTAACGCTTTAACGCTTCGATATGCGTTTTGTGCTTCATTGGAGTTAACTCCTTATCCTCGACGTATGTAAGGAGATATGTGTATATACATTTATGTTATAGATATGTAAATATATTATATAGAATATATACTGTACAGCGTCTACAAAGGATGAAAAAGAGAGGGAGGAGGAGGGAGAGGGAGAGAGGGAGGGAGGGTGAGGGAGAGAGACTATTAACTAATTGATTCTGCCAATTCTTTGAATAAGAGCTTTTAAACCTTAAAAATGGAAGGATTTATAGCCATCCTGACTTCTAGAGGAAACGCATTCTATAGAAGAATAGATTTAACCGGGAATGAAGAGCTGACGACCCCAGTAGTGTGAAACGGACAAAGTAGGAGGTTGCTTGGGTTGCTTGACGGCCGAAGATTTCTGTCATGGTTATTGGATAAGAGTTGGAATTTTGGTGTTAAATATGTAATCCTGTATTCTACCTCTTCAATTCTGTTACTGATTGTTACTGATTCTGGTATGGTTAATGACATTTTTGTAGTGAAAACTCCTTTAGCGGCATTGTGCACTTTTGGTAAAAAATGTTAAACTCGCGTCAGGACACGTGACCCTGATCGAAAATTCATAAGACGGAGCAGAGTATATTAAAAAAAATATAACATTCGAAATTCAAACATTTATGAGCGGCCAGGAGCGCAGAACTTCCGGTGTACCCTATGTATACATTTAGATATGTTATTACCTACTTTTTATTTTTAACCTAATTATATAAATACAGATGTGTGTGTGTATGTATATGCAAATACATTGTGAAGTTATATTTTCACTTCTGACGTGCAGTCCCACGACTGACAGTTTTTTGTTTTATTTTAGGTTAGGTTTCAATGGTATATTTGACCTCGACAAAATTACTTAACTTAAGCGCTTGATTGTACCATTCTTACTAATCTAAATGGAATGTGCAAATAATAAAAACTAGAAGGAATGTAATATTTGTTCGAGTTTAATTGTGTTCGTACAATAGCAATTTTCTCGGCGGAGTGTAAAGTAATAAAAAACTATCAAGATTTTTGTTACTTCAAGGGAAAAAAATGTGATGTTGAGTAGTTTACGTAACATGTTGCATATTTATGTTTTACATTTAGTCAATCATTTTTTTTTATGGTATAGGTGGCTAACGAGCAGACGGGCCACCTGATGACCCATGAGCACCTGCAACTCAAGAGTCACAAATGCGTTGCCGGCTTTAAGGTGGGAGTAGGGGGCGAAGAGGGAAGAGAGGAAGAGTTAAGGGTTAGGGCGTCCGGTAACCTCACTCACTCGGCGTAAAGCAATGCAATCATTGCTTCACTGCCGATTTTCTGTCAGGGCATGGTATCACTCCGGTCGAGCCGGCCCATACGTGCCGAAGCATGACTGTCCCACGAATGAATATACTCAGATATCAGTACCTTTTTCTGAATGAATATATAATAATAAGAAAGAAAGACACATAAGGTACCTACCTTATGTTTCTTTCTTTCTTATTATTATTTCTTTCTTCCTTTCTTATTATTATTTCTTTCTTTCTTTCTTGTGTTCCCTTTTTTACCCCCGACGACGTGTACGCAAAATTTAATGATTATGTCAGTTGACTAGTTAAGGCGTGGAAGCGTAACAATCTGATTAAACTCACATTCCCATTATATTACGAGTATAGTTATGATTGATCATTATCAGCAATGTAATGTATCATTAGGTTCGTCTGTATCGTCTGGTCGTGATGGTGACGGTTTATGCAGAATCTGTCTGAATGTCATTATCAATACATAAGTTACGACCTTCTTACCTTCAATAAAAGAGAGTACTCCGCCCTCAATGGCCGGCAACGCACTTGTGACTCTTGAGTTGTAGGTGTCCAATGGCGGCGGTAGTCACTTACCATCGTTTGCGCCCTAAACCATAAAAAAATGCGATCTCCAATGTCAAATACTTACACAAGGCCTAAATAAAATACTTTGTTGAAGAGACATTTCCCTATTCGAAGTCAGCCTATTTCTGACCAGGTAAATCGGACTTAAAAAACTGATTCGCTTTTTTCCATAACGGTAGGTAACCAAAATTTTATTAAAAAAAATTACAAGCTTCAAGTACACACATCAGAAAACTTTCTTATATTTAGAAGGTTATGCCATTATATAATTACGTCATAAAGTGATACAGTGACTGATATATTAATAAGGTCGGATAGGTTCATAAATGTTGAAACAATTAGCTATTACGTAGAAACTGCTGTGGCCTCGTCCTTGAACATTTACGACAACAGTTATATCAATATAGTATATACATAGATACGTTTATGGTGTTCACCTGTGTAATTACAAAAAGGTTCTTTATAATAGATATATCGGTAGAGAAGTGGCTAATCGATCAAATGGTTTCGACTTCAATTCTGTTATAGATCTCACTAAATTTATTTCTAAATTTGTACTATTTTTAGATAATGATATTCTGTTGTGTTTCAGTATAGTTTAGACTTCTTTAAAGAACTTCTTTCTTCTTTTCTTTTTTCTTTCTTTTCTTTTAGTTTCTTCTTTTCTTTTTTACTTCTTTTCTCTTACATTACTAAGGTTAGTTGAGACTGTTTTGTTGTTGAGAAGTCGTTTAACTTTAATTTGACATTTCTTATTTTAGACGATGATCAAGACTTACAATGAAATATCAAAAAATAACTACTTGCTGCCCGCGGCCAAAACTACTAGAAAAAACTAACCAAACACGTCAACTCCCTGACTGTTGATTTATCGGGGTTCGGCAGTGTCGTTACACAAGACTGAAAAGGAATAGTGTTCCGACTCCAATAAACAGATTCCCAAACGGAAGAGTGAGAGTGGTCAATGGACAATTTCTTACAGCTACAGAGGCCGACTACAGATATAATATCAGACAAAGAACCAGCTAAATATCCATGACAGATTGTTGTGTTGAGCACAGATACAAAAAAAAAAGGACTTGTGGACTAGAGTAATCAAAAACAGTAATTGTGTCAATCTAAACTGGCATTATTCCAACGTTATTAAAATCGAGACGGTAATAAAGAAATAATTTTGGCCGTCATTTTGGCGGCGTTGACCCTTTTGTTTACACATATAATATGTGTATAAAACTCTTTTGATAGGACCAAACCAAATCTTTGTGATTTCTGGTCTAATTTAAACGGGAGTGACATGTATTTTGTAATGGTGTTATTGCGACTATGCCAACAAAACAGGCACAATTCTCAACTCATATAATTTAAGTCCAGTTTTTGCCAATTTTAAACTACAAGAAAATTCCCTGTTAATACTTGTATTTATTAACAATTACTATTTCATCCAACTTAAATGCACTATATCATGAATGCCATCCACGTGACCACAATCGCTGAATATCACGTGAACTTAACCGTGATGACCAAACGTGACCCGTAGATCTACCAACTAACAAAGCGTTGCGCAACTGAACTACATAATCGTAATTCTACTGGTCAAAGTGATTCATCATACATACATATCATCGATCTTACTGCCGTCTGTTGTTTTAAACACATATCAATCAAACCGTGTGTCTCCTGAGTTGGAAAGATTGCTTTAACTGGAGGAAATTGGATATATAATAGATACTTAAGATCATCGGGAAATTTGACGCTAGAAATTCCAACCCTCTCCACAACTTTTTCTGACAAATCTTTTACAGTTCAAGCTGCACGCCTATGGAATGCGTTGCTAGAAGCTAGCAGACGGGCAAAGTCAATAACCATTTTTAGAAACTCGTCAATGGTCACTACCCATCTCTGTAATAACTATTTGTATTTACAATGTATATATGTTATTATTTAGATAGTAATACTAATAGACATATATTATATCGTAGTTAACGTAAATAGTTATCCATTGGTAAACGCGATGTAACATATAAATTTTATATTACCCTTATTATTTTAAGCTTTTGATCTTATTTTTAAAAAGTAAGTAAGTTTTTTTTTAATTTATTTCATAACAATATACATTGTGTTGAAAATTGGTACACGAATTACAAATTAGTACACGAATAAATGAAATTAGGTCATCAGTCATTAACTTAAATACAGATTATTCATTATTATGTCCGCTGTTTGTCATTTATAAATTAATTAATACTATAATAGCCTTTCCTCAATAAATATGATTTTAATTTGTTTTTAAATAAATTTGTATTGTAAATACTTTTAAGTTCTGCAGGTAATTTATTATACAGAAAGACTGATTGGACTCAAGGCTATGAGCCTATGTTTAACTACATTAAGTTTTGGTTGAATTGTTGACTGTATATCCTTTCTTCTCGTGCTTTCTCCAATCTTTTTTTCGTCAGTGGTTTCAAACCTGTCCAGTAGTAACGTAAAGTAGTAAGTTAGACTAATGTTCATCATGAGTTACATATTACTATACAGTACGGACCATCAAAGGTAGTCTGTAAGAGATCGCAGACTGCCATAAGACCGCCCATTGTGCTGCTACTTAATATTGTATTTACCGTAAGTATCATAGTTTTGGTGTGCAAAAAAGAACTCTATCTATCTATCTATTGGAGACAACTGACTAGGGAAGGCAGTTAAACAGCATGACTAGCGCGGACAAATTTACTTGGCTCCATAAGAAGGGGAAGAAAGATTTGGTATGCAATACGCGAGAGACCCCCTGGTGTTTGCAAGTGTTTTTAGAAACCATTAAAATTAAAGCCACTTAACATTTGGCTAACAAGTTATTTGTATCCAAAACAAATAATATATCTTAATAGCTAGGGTAGGGAGTAGGGGGCGTGGGAACCTCCTCCTCGCTACATACAACTATAACTATACATAATTATGCATATTGGATAGTTTTGTCTCTACCGGCAAAAAACATCATGACAATTTTTCATGTTACAATACCGTTTATCATCGTTCATAATTCGTGTTGACAATCTTAATTTTTTTATGGAATAGAGGGCAAACGAGCAGACGTGTCATCTGATGGTAAATGACTACCGCCGCCCATGGGCACCTGCAACTCAAGAGTCACAAGTGCGTTGCCGGCCTTTAAGGTGGGGGTAGGGCAAGGGTGGAAGAGGGGGAGAGGGGGGGAAGGGTTAGGGCCTCCGGTATCCTCACTCACTCGGCGAAAAGCAAATTGCTTCACTGCCGGTTTTCTGCGGTGGTATCACACCAGTCGAGCCGGCCCATATGTGCCGAAGCATGGCTCTCCCACGATTAATGCTAAAAATAATTATTAAGATAACATTTAGGAATATTCACTTCGCCTCTTTTCTAGTTATGAAACTGGTAACAGAATCAATATGACTGTAACATAGACCATAAAATATTAATAGTCTTACAAAGATCGACCGTTTAATATGTCCATTACCTACTTAACGTGACAGGTTAATTGAATTTTACATTATTACATATTACAACTGAAATATTTTAAATGCATAGTATCTAAAGTATGTAGGTAAAACTTCATAATATATGATAAGACAATAATAACACTATAAACTAATAATTTTAGTTAAATAAAAATAAATTTGACCGACGAACGAAGAAAGGAACTGAAAAGTGAAATTTAAACTTGTTAGCCTAACTAAACTCCTACATTAACGTAAATACCTAAATCATTTTGAGTCGGCGCGAAACATACAGCATTTTGAGGCAATTTTGAGTCGGCATCAACTACAGGCCTCCGTCATTTTGAAGTATCATTAGAACTACATGTGTGTGATAAGTTTCAACAAAATCGGTTTACAGGTGAAAAGTCAATCGGTGAAAAATCATTCATCCCCTATTTTTCCACCCTTAGGGTTGAAGTATTTGTTTGAAATTTAAATGGGACCAACTTCGAAGTAAGCCGTATCCAATAAAAAGGGAAGGGGGAAAAGGGGGCGAGGGAGAGGGAAGGGTTAGAGCCTCCGATAACCTCACTGACTCGTCGAAAAACAATGCAAGACGAAAACATCCTTTACTGCTGGTTTTCTGTGAGGCCGTGCTATTACTCCGGTTGAGCCGGCCCATACTTGCCGAAGCATGGCTCTCCCACGAAAGATCGATAGATCTCAGATCGATTATTTTTCGCTTTTCAGTGCCCTTTCTTAGTACTTTTTGAAGTCGGTTTAACTTTTCTTCAAGAAGTTTTCACTTCAAAAATAACTAACTAACTAACGTGATAATGAACTTTAATATTTGTATCACATACTTGTATTGATTTATTTAAAATGTATTTAAGTATTTTTGTTCGTCTTCTCAAACACAGAGTGCAAGCTATGCTTAGTTGGGTATAGATAGCGCTCTGCATTATGTCATAGTATATTATCTTATCAAATAATTCATTAATCATTCCATACATATTTGCATGTAGGCTTATGAGTGTACGTGTATGAATGTACTATATAAGTGCCGTGTAGATATTGCGATGAGTAAACAAAAAATAAACATGTAACTGATCATAAATAAATAAAAAAGGTTTTTTTTGTCAATAAGTTTTATAAATTTTACCGTCCGTAAGCAAAACGAATCGTTTTTTGACTGTAGGAACCGGGCTAAAGTCGTAAGCGGTAGCCGTACCTCTTTGAATATATGTAGAAAGCACTCGTATTTCCTATAAAAACGATATTTTACAAAAAAAAATACGATTTTACAAAAAGCAACAGAGCGAAGCTCGGTCTCCCAGGTACTAATAATTTATTTGAGTATCGACAATTTATCAAGATCGGATGTGCAATATTCTTGTAATTTTTAACCGACTTCAAAAAAGGAGGAGTTCTCAATTCGACTGTACGTTTTTTATTTTTTTTATGTTTGTTACCTCAGAACTTTCGACTGGGTGAACCGATTTTGATGATTCTTTTTTTATTTGAAAGCTGGTGCTTCCCGTGTGGTCCCATTTCAATTTGGTAAAGTTCTGGCAATGGCATCCATGAGAAAATATATAAGTCTTTTATGGAATAGTTATTTTTGTTGAAGTCGGTTTTTTTTTGAAAGAATTATAAATTATATGCATAGGTTATTTTTACATTACATTGCTATCTTCTATATTTTAATACGTGAATAGAATTCTTGTCATTGTCATTTTGGTTTAACTAGGTGAAGAAAAAAGATCTACGACTTGGTAGGTACTTGGTTTGAATCTATTTGACGGGCCTGTTGGTTTAGTGGTTAGTTATCTTCGCTGCTGTCTATTTTTAACCGACGAAAAAAAGGAGGTTCTCAATTCGACCGTATATATTTATTTTTTAGGTTTGTTCAGCCCTTTCTCCGTTATTTATGAAGTGATTTTGATTATTCTTTTTTTGTTAGATAGGGTATACTTCAAGGGTGGTCCCTTGGCAAGGAAGTCAGGATCTGATGATGGGATCCTGTTAAAATTGAGAGAAACCCTCGAAAACTGGAGGAACGAATAGTGTTTCTGTTCACTTTTTATTACTTTATCAGGTATTTGCGTTCAGAAATCATCATATCATGTAGCTGAGCTGATGATGAAAAAAAATTGTCAAATAAAAATCTTTTTAACAAAAAATTAAACCGACGAAATAACTAAAAAGCAATAAATAAATAAACCTCTTAAGTCTTGAGCTTATTTACATAAACTATCAAAATTTTATATAAACTTATTTTAAGTCGGCGCCAAATAATAAAATGATTAATTACCTACGTATAGTCCATTTCTACGTAGGTACATATAAAATTTAGATAATTAATCAGTTTAAAAGATTTTTATCGAGGTTAGATTCCCACCTAGAGTAAATAATTGTGTGATGAGCACGATCATTTGTTGTGTCTGGGTGTAATTTATCTAGAATATGTATGTATTTAGAAATATATAAGTATGTTTATCAGCAGTCTGGTTACCATAGTACAGGCTCTGCCTAGTTTAGGATCAGACGGCCGTGTGTGAGATGTGTGGAGCTATTATCATTATATTTAGTATGTATTTTCTTTTTTATCATGTGATCGTAAAAGATTTCAATCATAAAGTAACAAGTTTATTTTAAATGCCGCAATTCTCTCCCAAACGCAATACCAAGAATTTCTTAATCAGAAATAATATGACTCCTATGCATTATTAGTTAAGAAACCGGAAATATCGTACAACAATCACTTAGGAAACATGCCACGTTTCAGCATCAGCAATTAACGTGACGCGGCGCCATCTACCGTGTTTGCGTATGTGATTCATGTTGGTAGAATGCTGTCACGTGGTTTTCCTACGTGAATACCCCACTGGTATCAATAGTATCATATAATTATAGTTTTTACGCTATTGTTATACCTACACCTTGCGTAAGACAATATATGTCTTTAGGTTTTTACTGTAGGAGAGGGGGGAACATTATTATTGTTATTTATTAAAGACTAGCAGCCCCCCGTTAAAAAGTAGCCTATGCGTTAATCCAGGTCTCCAGCTATCTACATACCAAATTTCATCGCAATCGGTTCAGTGGTTTTTGCGTGAAAGAGTAAAAAACTTCCATCCATCCATCCATCCATCCAAACTTAGTGGGATATACAGTTTTAATCACGTGTGTAGTATAGTTCGCGGCTGTCCGACTAATTTTGGACCCAACAGTGGTTTGTCAAGGGGCAAGGCGACCTTCCGCGTCGGTGTCGTACGTCAGCCATTATTATTGGTTATGGAAGGCGGGTTAAAAAACTTTCTGGTTAATTGAGATGTGCGAAGAATGTCACCATCAACCTAATCAATTAATCAATTTGACCGCTACATTCCCTATTAGGGGCCATCCATAAATAACGTCACTCGAATTTCATGATTTTTTTGGACCCCCCTCCGTCCTTGTCACAGGTGGTCACATTTGTGGAACCTCCCTCCCTGGTGTGACGTCACATATTTTGAAATTTTACACCCGGAACTGAGCAGTTTTAAAGTTTTTTCTTAGTAAAAGTGTAGTGGCGTATGTAGTCTTCCGTTTACAGGTAATGTTTTGTGTTTAATACTTTAGATTTTGAGATGTGACGTAACGAAGAATTGGGTCATCACCTCACGAATCGAACCGACTAAAACCACACGGTGTTCCATCACAAGTGAGTCTATCGCAAGGGACTCGGGTATACCCTAGGAAGGAAGTCCCCGAGAGAATAAGCACCTACCCTTTCGTGGATACAATCGTAAGTGTATGTGTCCAAAAACCGCATATCATTAAGTCATATTCGTTATCATAACAAATATTTTGTCATGCCCCACATTAACAGTTCCGTTTAATTACATTTTTCTAATGAATAATCACGAAATCCACCCCGCCCAGATTCGAAATTATTTTTAAGAATTAATTTATTAAGTTTGCATTCGTATGAAGTAGCCGATTTGCCTACATAAGTGAAAATATCGTAATAGCTCAGTAACTTATTATAGTTTGTTGCTAGCTGTATAGATAAACGGACTTCCCAAACTGACAATGAAATTTATACAAACAATTAAATTACAAATTAAACAATTATACACATAAAAAAAAACATTACGTTAGAGTTCACAACGAAACCACAAACCTTTGAGGGTATTTTGAAATATTTGTGAAATAGTAACTCATAAATCGTCAATAATTTTCTAAAACAAACACTGCATCACCCCTAGCTTATCACTGCAAGCGCACGATAGACCCCACTTGACTACCAACGTGCGCCCCCACGTGCGCGAGCGCATACATTATACCATGTTGTTGCTATAATGAAAGTACATAAATATTGATGCTAACGAATTTGGATTGGAGAAAAAAGTGTTTTGTTTTGGAAAATGTGTGGAGATTAAATGGTTATGTTTTCCTGATTGGTGTAAAAATATTTTTGAATTGTAAAGTGTATGCTGTGAAAATAAATACGCAACTGTAATCGAACTGGGCCGGCTCGACAGGAGTGATACCACACTCCGGTCGTTCGGTGCCTCACAAAAAACCAGCTTCATAGCAACGATTGCTTTGTGTTTCGCCGAGTGAGTGAAGTTACCGGAGGCCTTAGGGCCTTAGGGAAGAGGGGGAGAAGGATGGAGAGTTAAGAGTTAGCCCTTAACTCTCCATCCCTCTTCCCTTCTCTCCCCCTCCCCTATTCTCCCCCTCTCCTCCCCCTTTCCCCCTCTTCCCTCTCTTTCCCTACTCCCACCTTAACGGTCGGCAACGCACTTGTGACTCTTGAGTTGCAGGTACCCATGGGCGGTGGTAGTTACTTACCAGCAGGTGACCCGCCTGCTCGGTTGCCACCTATAGCATTAAAAAACCTTAGTTTCGCCTGGAAATTATTCCAGACTAATTTGAATATTAATTAAACCGCCGCTGGATATTAGCCACAAATAACATGAGACAATCCGGATTAGTCCAAAGAAGGTAGAAATCTTTGGCAAAAAGTGTGTGTTTTCGTTGGCAACCCTGAAAATCTAAAAAAATTAAGCTTGGACTAAAAAAACAGTTTATGGGTTCAACATTTCCTTTGCTAAGTTACGACCAAATAAATCTTTTCAATGTACACGACTATTATAGTGGAGCCAATCCACACGTGAGCTACTCGCGCTGCATCAGAATAGCAACAAATAATTGTTCCTAATTGCGCAATATGTGCACGTGGTGCACATTTTAAGATAATATATGTACCGTAAACACATTGTACACAAACATTATTATGTACATACCTATGTGCATGTCTGTGTACACTATAAACGGTTTTAAGCCAAAATCGCACTACACAATAATAAACACTATTACTATTATTTTGAATTATTAAATTTAATGTTTTTGAAAGAATTTTCGGCAGCTTGATTTATTAGGATTCTTAGAAGCATCAGCATTTTTTCCTTATTGGTGTTCCAATTTGATTGTGAGTGTGTGTGTGTAGACAACATATCGCCTCCCGGCAAAAAAAGTGTCATAATACAAAAACAGCTATTTCTAGAAAACACGACTTTTATGCCGGTGAACTGAACAAAACAGCTCAGTGAAAAAGGCAACGTTGTTCCCTTTTTCACTGAGCTAATAACGATGTTTTTACAGCTGACCAAATGCAACATTTGCTATTCAATGCTATAAAAATGTCAAAACGTACCTAACATGTGATCTGACACTTTTTTTGTGAAATGACACTTTTTTGCCGGGAGGCGATATGTACTTCTCTATTACAGACATATAGAGATGATGATACAGATGTTCTTATACTATTTATTTGACAAACAATATATTTTTATTACAACGTATAATATATAAAATTATACCTATATTTACTAAACAGTACCTACTAACCGGTGATAACCGAATAGCGGAACAGTGTCATTGTGACTTTTCTTATGTTATGTATGCTTGGATAGGCGTGTACCGCCTTCATCTTCATCATCATCAACATTCCATTACACAATAAAAATGAATTGTCACTTTCTTCATATGGAAAGAAACCATCATACCTAAACCTCCATATCTGAGAGATCTCCGTAAAGTTCTCGAACACTTTTGAGTTAGGTTGCTTGGATCATAAATTATATTGATAATCGATGCGTAAAATTAAATAATAATTTAATGATTATAATCAATTCAAAATTGATAAAATTTTATAAAGAATCATCGTGACTACGAAGGTGCCACGATTAGTCACCATGTTTATAAAGTTATAATGTTAAAGGAATTTTACGGTGGTACAATGTTAACGTCTTCTACACTGTCAAAACACAGCATCAGCTGTGGCCCACGATGAGTAGAAATTAATATTATGACGTCACACGCGCTCGGTTTTGTTCGGGAACTGTCGGTGTGTTTTAGGAGCGAAGTGTTTTATAACATTTTAATTATAATTAAAAATGGTTTTTCTATGAAATTTATCCCTATAATATAATCTTTTCATTGATTACAAAATTCTCCCAACCCGAAAGGTCGCGTAGTGGTCTATAACCTAACCCCAGTTACACTAAGAAAGGCCCATGACCAGCATGGCATAGATTTTTTTTATGGTATAGGGGGCAAACGAGCAGACGGGTCACCTGATAGTAAATGACTAACGTCGCCCATGGGCACCTGCCACTCAAGAGTCACAATTGCGTTACCGACCTTTAAGGTGGGTGTAGGGGAGTAGGGGAAGAGTGGGAGAGGTTGGTAGGGAAGGGTTAGGGCCTCCGGTAAACTCACTTACTCTGCAAAAAGCAATGAAACATTTTGATGATTGATGATGATGCATTTACTGCCGGTTTTCTGTAAGGCCGTGGTATCACTCCGGTCGAAATGAATGAATTATGATTATGAATTGGTAACGATACAGGCAGTCATAAATATGTGCAGCATCAATAACAGTGCAGACCCAAATTATTTGTACGAGGGCTACACTGAAAATTTCGGGAATCAAGGAAGTGACACAACATTAATATTTAAAAATGTTTTTATTGCTTTTCGAAGTATTCTCCGCGAAATTTGACACATTTTTCCATACGATGGAATCAATCATTGAAGCAACCATTCCATTCGGAAGTTGGGGTCTCCAAAATGGCCGTTTTGTAGGCGTCCACAGCTTCTTCAGGTGATGAAAATCTATGACCACGCAATTTATTCTTTATTTTAGGGAAAGTATAGAAATTATTAGGGCTTAGGTCGGGACTGTACGGCGGATGGTCTAATAATTCTATGTTTTCTTGCTCTAAATACTCTTTCTCTTTACGGAGTTCGGAAACGACCTATGGCAAACAAATGCTAGCATACCATTCTGCATTAACCGTTCTTTGTCCCTCAAGAGGAATAGTCGCAACATGACCGGTTTTGGAGACAAACGTGGCCACCATTTTTTTTGCAACACTCCGTGAACGAACAATTTTAGTTGGCTTTAACTCATTTTCGAACACCCAAACTCGTGACTGGTTTTTTGTTTCGGGTTTTTACGCGTATATCCAGGATTCGTCACCTGATACAATGTTGTATATAGCATTTGAGGGTCCTGCGTGGAATCTTTCGAGAGTTCTGACGCACCAAGTAACGCGAGCCGCTTTTTGCTCTTCACAGAGCAAATGCGGTATCCATCGGGAAAACAACTTTTTTACACCTAATTGTTCATGCAAGATTATTTGTATTTGACTCATGCCAATGTCTAAATTTGCCTGAATTTCGCGGTATGTCACATGTCGATCTTCCTCAATCAGCCTCCGCACAGTATCAACGTTTTCTTGGGTGACTGCAGTTTTTGGACGACCTTGACGGGGATCATCACTGAGCTTGACACGTCCACGTTGAAATTCAGCAAACCAGCGATAAATTGTGGTTTTGGATGGGGCTTCATTACCAAATGCAGAAAGCATCCGGTCAACACACTGTTTTTGTGTTAAACCGCTTCGAAAGTCATAATAAATCATCGCCCTTGAATTTTCTCGAGTCAATTCCATTTTCTCAACGACTGAACAAGTTTGACAAGACCTTGTAACAAGACTGAGAATCTTTTTTTTAAATAAATAAATGGTATTCGATTTTTAAAACCAAGGAGTTTTCAATTAAAAAGATTTTAATATGATAGGAATAGTGGAAATATTCCATTCCCGATACTTTTAGCGCAGCCTATGTAGTACACAGTACAGTACAGCACAGTACAGTAGTTACAGTTGTAAACAACACGATTTGGACTCGACTTTGAAGCGTATGCACATACATAAGTACTCAGATACATGTGTAAATAGACTGATTTTAGAATGACTCATGTAATATTCAATGATTTTAAAATAGACGATGCGCAAATAAATTTGCGTAAATATTTATTCACCTTTGGATAGATGACCAACTTTTTGTTTTGAATGACAAGTACCTCACTATCTTATCATGGTGTATCATGAATTCGGGCTTACATCAGAAACATACAATTAATAAAAGGAATCGGAACCCCCTACTTACGTCTTGTAAACCGACTGCTTTTCTACTGGTAATATGGAGTGGAAGATGGAGAGAAGTTACCAGATGGGGGAGATGGATTAGGGTACTCTACGCACAACTGATTAGTAGACTGGCCTATTGGTCTAGTAGCTAGTGATCCTGAATGCTGAGCCAGAGATCGTGGGTTAGAGTCTCACCTAGGACAAATAATTGTGTGATGAGCCTGATCTGGGTGTAATTTATCAATACAAAAGAAATAAAATTGAAGTCTGTTTGTAATGTCAAAATAATAGTTTTTGTTTAAGCTCATACCTACAGTTCTTTGCAGGATACCTATGCCTAAAAATCAGTTTTTAAAAATTTTCTGTCTGTCTGTTTGTTCCGGCTAATCTCCGGAAGGGTTACACGGATTTCCACTGAACTTTCACTGGCATATAGCTGGTGTTATAAATAGTAACTTAGCTTACTTTTATTTTGGAGAAAGAATTAGGCTTCTGCGCAAAATGTATAAATATTTACACGCGAGCAAAGCCGCGCGGGAACTACTAGTCCATAATATGTATATGTTTAGAAATATATAAGTATGTTTATCAGAAGTCTGGTTACCATAGTACAGGCTCTGCCTAGTTTGGGATCAGACGGCCTTGAGTAAGATGTATCAAGTTATTATTATTATTACTGGTATTATGATTGTATTGGTTTAGCCGGTCTCAACAGGTGACAAAGTATTGGATATATTTTGTCACCTGTTATAAGGACAGGACATGACACACAGCCCTAGAATAATGATTTAATAATCACACAAATATTAAATTATAACATGTGGAAATTGATTGTGGACGACAATCAACACAGCGACAGTTGGTGAGGTGCTCACATAATATTTTGACGTGACAACGTCTTATAAATTGGTTTGCCGGGTGACACTTCAAGAAACTGCGTTACGCTCCGCTCACGTTATGCGCTCACAATGAGAGCGAGTGAGAGGCACGCGTCCCTTCCACTCGGGCATGGTTAGCCCGCCTAAGAGCGAGAGAGACAGACATAAAATGTTTTAAATATAATTCTTTGTATAAATAAATGTTTTAAATTGTTACTATTATTTCATCCTTCTTCCTACTATACGAATGAATATTCACATTAAAATTATTTTACCACTCAAAGTCGTTGTCACGTAAAACTTTCGCCCGTATACCGACTTTACAGGCAACCAATTTTTTTTCTTACTTACATATGCTTACTCAGAAATAATCAATAAAATATGTAATACTATTACCTACTTGATTAAAAATTTACATTTTACTTTCATTCCCTTGACGATACGATGATTCATAAGCATAATAATTCAGCTTTAATATTAAAATACTTGAATGACAATATTTGTACTTGAATTAACTCAAATTACTGATAACGCGCCGGTTATTATCTATTATGATGTATCATTTTCGATAAAAGTATACTTCAAAATTTATAATAACGTAATCATCACGCCTTTTTAATCCCGACAGGGTAGACAAAAAGGTTATAACGTGCCCGGACCCTATCCAATTCATTTGCAGAGTGTAGCACACTTGCCGAAAACCATAAGGTGCCATTTGAACTACAGATTCCTGATACCTGATAGATACCAAAAGATTCCTATCGGTAAAAGACAGCAGGATTGTCACCAAATACCGGTCACAGTTCCCCAAATTGAGTTTTTATTTCTTATTCCCTGAAATCACTTAATATATCTCGAATGAGCTCTTATTAACCAACTCCGTGTTTATCAGTTTAGGTGAACTTTAGTTGTCAATGAAACGCTTTTTCCTGAGTCTCTTGTGCCTTTCTAATCAAATCAAATCAAAATCATTTATTTGCTCAAATGTGGTTCTTTTACATGTTAGGTATTTAAAACTAGTCCAGCGCATTTGCCAAATTATGGCATTCTAATTAATATTACCTAAATAACTAATTTATAAATCTAACTTAGTGACAAATGTTGAATTTCTATAAATTATTATCGAAATGTCTATGTCAACACCGGAATGCTCTGTGTACTCTGTGACCAAGCGGAAACCGAAGTTTTGTAGTTAGACCAGGTTATCGGAATTTTCAGGGCTCCAAATCTGCCCTGTGGCATTACGGTTAGCGTAACGAATGCCACAGATGTTCGTATGTAACCGGTACCCACGGTTTAACGTGCTCTCCGAGGCACGGAGGGGTCTCAATGTGTTAAGAATGGTCACCCATCTTAATACCGACCTGGCTAGTACTACTTAACCTTGCAATGTGCTAACCTACTCGGTTACCACTTAGCCACGAACACTCAAATTAGTAAATAATAAATATTTTAATAAATAAGCTGCATAAACAAGGTCATAGCAGATGAGCTGTAGATGAAAATAAATAGGTATTTGTCTTAATATTGTAAAAAAAGCTTATGACATTAATGTTTGTTTTTAAACTGTGTCATAGCTCCAAGCATTAAAGTGTATATTACATTTTAAATCACTATGAAAGTCCAGCCTCAAATCTGTTTTCACACCGGTTTTATAGACGTAACACGAATTTAAAACCGTTAGAAAATTTTCCAGTATTTTCAATCACTGATTCAGTATTTACTTGCAACTATATTATGTATTATAGGAACCTGTTTATACCTACAGAGGGTTGTTTACGGCTCTCGAAACCGCCAAGGACTCAATGTTCTTGATCGTAACAATGGGTTCAATATGAAATGGAAAACTTACTTTAAACAGTGTTTTCATAAACCAAGTTGTTAAGAAAACAATAAACTGTAAGGAAATTTATTTCACATTTCAAAGCTGACCTTGGATTGTAAGGCTTTCTTTAGACTAAAATTGAATATGGAGGTCAATGTTGAAATGTTTTCTAGAAACTTCTCAAAGAATTTGAAAGTAGGTAAGGAAGTTTTGTGGACCTTTGTACTAGACTAAAGCTTAAAAAAATTGTCACAATAAATAAATAAATAAATAAAAATAAAATAAATAAATAAAAAAGATCACAGATTTCTTCTCGAATTGGAGCATAAGCAACTGCTTACTTAGCGTAATGTTAAAACGTCTTTAACCTTCCTGAAGAATAGCTCCGAACCGAATTAAAAATTAAAATGAGTTCCACTGTCCACGTGCTTCATCATCAGACCATTTTCACCAAGCCCAACCTGTTGAACTAGTCAAAACAATTCATATGAGCTCAAACTCGATCGGTTTACTAGTAGCCACTGAAGAGTCTCACTATCCACCTCCTGGCTCCATCATCAGATCAGCTCCAAGATTTGTTGTCATAGCTAGTTACAATAGAAGCGTGTTAAAAAGCATTATTGAAAAGCCACATTCTTTCGTACAGAGAAACGGCCTTTGCAGTCATCTTCAAATTTTAATGCAACGAAGTCCTTTGATACCGCATTCCTATAATCAAGAAACGATTTGTTTTACTTACGGACGGTAAAATTTCGTTGAATTTTCAAGGAAAATTGTACCGTCCGTAAGCAAAACGAATCGTTTCTTGATTATAGGAACGCGGCATGAGAGGTATCTATACGCTAACTTTACGACTGACCGATCATTAACGAGGGTTGTTTCCAGTCACGTGACTCACAGCTACCTACGTCATCAAGCAAGCTTTCAACTCAAACAGCTAATACAAATTATATTTTCCACATGTGTGATGTCCACTGCCCCGTCGTTTGTTTTCGTCACAACTCGCGTGTACTGGTTTATGTACCATTGGTGCACGAAAGGTGGAACGAATCTAGTAAATAAATAGGTAGTTATTATCGAGCGCGTGACCATTAAAAAGTTGTCTGGAAGACAATGCTGTTAGGGATAAATCAATCCTTTATGTATAACCATTGAATGTACAGTTGAAACCATAACAAGGAGTGTGTTTAGTAAAATGCACAACGAACTACAGGCCTGGATCATCATCACCTTCGTATCCTTTTCCTAACTTTTATTGAGTTCGGCGCAATGTGTATACATTGCGAAGGATTTTGGCTGGTTCCTTTAAATGAGGAAAAGTGGGTAGAGAGAGGAACTTAGTGTAAGTACACTACGTTCCTCGTCTACCGCAAGCCTTGGATGGGGAACAGAACTGAGACTGCAGTAGCCCGCAGAGGCCGGGGTTGCGTACCCGAATGTCCTGTATTTCCCCTAACTGGAGATGCCACTAGGATAGGAACACCAGCTGGCCACTCAAAAAATGGATTTGTCAGCAAACTATCGGCTGACTCATAAAACAGTGTGACGCTTTTTCCATCGTGCGCACTTAATCTGCTTTGTCACAGATTATTTAATAGTACAACAGATGGCTTACTTTAAGACCATTAAAATATATCAACTCTAGTCGCAAGTGCATAAAGTTCAATATTGATTAAGCGCGAACGTGGCACTACAAGTTAAACTAAAGACCGCACGCTAGAAGTTTTATATCATTAATTCGCTTACAGCATACAACCCGTACGCTGTAAGCGTATATGCATATTTAAGCGTAAAAGTTTACAATATGTAAATGCATATTTTTAAACAACCTATTAACAACTTTATAGCTCTTCAATGATTTTCTTAATTAATTGTTCCAAAACATGCCAGCAAAGCATTACATAATACGATCAAATGATATTCTTCAATATGTAATTAATTACTTATTTTAAAAAAGTCTGACATCTATGGAAATATATTATTCTTAAATACATGTTTCGCTTATCTTAATCAAATAGTTTCGATAGTAGTAAAGTAATCTAATCTAGATCGTGACATAACTCGTTTAGTTCATCAATCACGTTCTTATATAACTGCTATGTGCAAACGCATATTTTATAGGCTGAATTTTTCATCTCAGAAATATTTTATCCTACAGAAACTGTAAGCAACATTGAAGACAATTTTATCACAACATTTGTGTTAATTTAAGTCAAACGGATCGGCTAAAACTGTACAAATCTTTATTGTATAATATTTTTAACCGACTGTAAATGCGCGGAACCCTAATCCTGTTTCCAAAATAATAAACCCTATAATTTAGTACCATAAATTACTACTTATAATATAAAGTATCTGCCAGTGAAAAACCGTCGCAAGCGTCCGGAGATTAGCCGGAACAAACAGAGACTGACAAAAATTATAAAAAATTCTGTTTTGGTATAAGTACCGTGTAGCGGCGGTACCGTAATGGCTAAGGCGTCGGACTTGCGATCGAGTGGTTGCGGGTTCGAATTCCACCAAGCATTTAGCTTAGCTGGAGGGGTTAACAAGAATACTAGTAATGTGTGACCCACGTTACTAGTAGTCTTTTATTAAAAAAATATATATATGCATTTAGTAAATTGTTATGATATTACAAACAGACTTCAATTTTATTTGTTTTAATAGATTAAACTAGTTTAAGATACCCAAAAATAAATCTAGAGATTGCGAAGGCGTTTTTAATCAAAATTAAAATCATTGTTTTACTAGCGTCTATAATAATAGACGCTAGTAAAACAATAATTTTAATTAATTTACTAAAACTAATTTAAAGTATAATTTTTTTGACGTGATAACGTCTTATAAATCGATGAAAGCCGGCTGCGCGCACGAAAAAGCATGACTCATTGTCACGTTCCGCCTGAGCCCAGCGTGCAAGCGAGAGCGCGGAACAAGCGATAGAGAGGCACGTTCGGCCTGAGCGTTCGGCTTGTGACGCATCTATCTCTCTTTCACTGTTTTCTTATGACGTTATCACGTAAAATTTACAGACAACCAATTTTTAACTGTTAAAAAAAACTTTCCTGTATTCCCAATACAACATATATTTTATTATTACTTGATTAATATAAAAACTTATACCTATATTTCTGGACTGCAATAACAATAGCTGCTTGTTATTGAAAATTTCTATAACACAAACAATACATAATTATTTACCTACGAAGCACTTATAATGTAGTACAATGCTAAGTTCATAATTCGATTCTTAAAGCTCCTGTTAACCTGTGACTTTGAACTAAATATGAAGTGTTTATTTCAGTTATTACGTATAATTCGATACTACATATATTTAAAACCTATCCTCTATTTGAATTTTAATTTCAAACCACGTGTATGTTACACGACTATATGACAAACAACAACTATGTAATACTAAGCGTTTACCGTTGCTTATGAAAGCACGTAACACTACTTCATTGAACTTATGTAGAAAAAGTCATGGGGTACCTACGTACGAAATGGGATATTACCTTAGGAATATCCCATTTCGTACGAAAGTACCCCCAAGATTTTTTAGTCCTACCTGAAGGGCTCTTGCAACATAGACACTATCAAGAAAGAAATTTGTAAGTAATGATGTTCGGATGCCGTATTTAGAGGGTGAGAGAATCATTGGTGCAGAAATTCAACATTAACAGATATGATCAAGGTTTTTTTTAAGCATATTAGCAGAACCGACTGGCGAAGCGGCAAAATTTATGGTCGAAAATATGATTCTTGTTCACCAATGATTTTGCACTGGTATATATTAGAATATAAATTAATTTTCAGATAAGTATGTACTCTCACATATCCTATGAGACATATGCCCCTAAATAAATAAAGAGAAAAAAGAAATGTCGTATTTAGAGGACAGATATATTTTCCCATTTGCTCAGGTGTATACCCAGTCTGGTACTGATATTTTCCCAGTCGAGCAGAGAAATATTTCCAACCTGGTACTGATATTTTCCCAGCTGCTCAGAAATATGTCCCCGGACTTGTACTGATATATTCCCAGCCTGGTAGTGGTATTTTCCCGGCCGGGCAGAGGTATATTCCCAGCTAGATGCAGATATTTTCCATATCAGCTCCATGTGTGAGACATCCGCTTTACCCTTTCGTAAATAACTTTTAACCTGTCAATAAAGGGATAAAAACAAAGTCGTTAAAAAGTACAAATAATGTGGACCATTTTTGATGCGCATAAAGTGTCTGCTTAAAGTTTGTAGAAAAATTATCACGCAGCTGGGGAAAAATGGCTTTTCTATAAATATATTTTCTAATCATTGGTCTCATGGCATAAGTTTGCGCTTATGTCTGTATGCGATCGTCAGGTTATGGGTTCGGGTTCCGAGTTGGTAAATTTTTTATAATAAGTGCATAGAATTTTCCGAATAAGACTACAATAAACTCCCCGCAAGCAACTAGAAGACCCTCCATAATAGGAGAAATAAATATAACTGTCGAAATATGAGTTTGTAACAAATCTAAATCTCTCCTTCAGAGTAATAACCTTCTTAAAACAAGGGATTCGAACCTAAAGCCATAAAATCCTATCTATGACATTCAACTGAAATGATTACACAACTCAAACACAACAACTTAAATCCTAATCATGTTGAATGTACCTACAGAGACACGAGACTGAGCCACGTTTCCGACATCACGTGCGTACATCCACACTACTATACTACATAATAAAGACTAGCTGTGCCCCGCAATTTCAGCCACGTTTATGGTTATTGCTCCGTTCCTAAGGATCATAGCGCGATGTTAAATAGTTTGGGTATCATACACACATACAAATAAATAAAATTGAAGTGTCTGTTTTTAATGTCAAAATAATTGTTTTTTTTAAGCTCATACAGTTATTTACCAATCTCCTCATCAATTTAGGGCATTGATCAGACAAAAAAACTAAATCGTGGGGCGTGTGAAATCACACTCGGCACACTCCCTATTGTTCAGATACGAGAGCTGTAATGCACGCTCACCGCCCGCATATGTGCATATGCTAGCATCGTAGAAGCCGACTGCCAGTTACCAGCTGACACCGGAGCTGTCGGCCCGCTCACATCCCGATCTACAATCATATACAGGTCTACCCAGGCCTACAGTTGGGTGTCCGGATCAGTGTCTAGTCACCTTTCTCTCCTTGCTCAGCAGGCAAGTACCCGAGCTGCATCGGTCCGTCTGGATTTCTGCTAAAGGCCGCTCCAAGCCCCGCATTGGAAAACCAAAGCCTCAGACCGGTTCATTCCACTGCTCGCCACCGACACATGGTGGAGCAGACGAATTACGCAGATTCGCAGATCAGCAGACCCAGATAGATGCAGGTTAATTGAAATCAGTGCCGATAAAATAGAAGAACTACTCGGATAGTCTCAATACAAAAAGAGCAGTCAAGAGTATAGAAACATTGTAAGTTACGCCTCATAAAGATGAAATCCTATTTCACGTGTGAACTGTTACAAAACCTATGAGCACGTGTACCAGAGCTGAAAATAGCTCTCTGCTGAACTTATTATATCGCCTGTAATAGAGTATACGCTATTAAACTACATTGTATAAAACTTCATTGATGTATTGTTTCCTATTAAAACTATTCTAGATCTTTCCCCAACTGACTACATAACTATGGAATCTTTTGTGTTATTTGAAGAGGTCGGGCTTTGGATGCCGTAGAAAAAGAATAACACCAAGGATGAAGTAGTATGGTAGTATTATAGGTAGCTCTGGTTTACCGCTGCTAAAAAAGAAGAATGCCAGAATCGTGGTCTGGGGACTCTGCTGCTACTGCTGGACATAGGCCTCTCCCAATGTGCGCCATTGCACCTGTTCCTCCGCCTTCCGCATCCAGTCTATCCCAGCTACCTTCTTACCTTCTTCAAGTCGTCAATCTGTCTGACTGGCTGGCATCCTACCTTCCGTTTACCGATGTACGGTCTCCACCGGTACTTCGGCAAACATGGCCAGCGTGCTTATTTTGAGAGCTATGTCGGTAACTTTATTCTTTTTCGGATGATCTCATTACGAATTTTATCCTTCAAAGAAACTCGAAGCATAGCTCGCTCCATAGCCCGCAGCACGACTTTTAGCTTTTGGACTAGTCCCACCGTTAGTGTCCACGTCAACGTCAAGTGATGGTGACAATGGATGTATTGACGACCTTTAATGGTAGTGAATAAAGCCACCAGAGCTCAATGGGACTGGGCATAGTTTTGGCAACCCATTAATGACACTGTTAATATTATTGGTGTTTACAGATAGCGAAATCCGCCTGCCATGAAGCAGCTTTCCTATTGCACCGACTCTTTGACGTAAACCATCTGTTCACAGAGTCTTGTGTGTCCATTGTTCATCCAGTGTTTTTTATACAACGTCGGTGGCAAACGAGCATACGTCCCGCCTGATGTTAAGCGGTTACTGTAGCCTAAGGACGCTTGCAATTCTAGGAGACTCGCATGCACGTTGTCCACCCTTTAAAAACCTATAAACTCCTATCTTAAAAAGCCGCAATGTAAACTCCTCTCTAATTTTAACATTATTATTGAAAACTTTAATCGCTGTTTTAATACATTTTATTCTCTATTTTGTTCTAACAATGGTAAACAAAGATCTCTCAGAATGGGAAGTCAAGGTCATTAATACAATTAAACTTATCGCAGATATTATTATAATAATTATGTAATTAAAACAAAGCTGCTCACATCGCATCGTTTCAAACTACCTCTTTAATCTATCACAAGATATAGCTTATCTAAACGTGACTTAAACTAATAATAATATAGAGTAATAAGAATAGAATAGGGCTGGCAACCAACAAACGACAAAACTGGTGTTGCCAATGATTTTAAATATCGGTAACCGCTTACTGTCCAATCAATCGTGAGCTAGAAAAAATCGTATGATTTCTTTAAGTACCTTGGGGGTCTGGAAGTTTCCAACTTAATTGTGAAGATGGCAGTACTCGTCAAAAAGGGCTAGGGAATGTAGTTGCGCATCTTTTGACAGGAACCCACCTAAGTTTCACCCATTTTGATTGTGCAGTTGTTATTTGACAATCGAGTGAATCGATGTGAGTGTTTTCGTGAAAATGCAAAAATCCATTATCGAGCTGCCATTAAAATCTGTTTTTGATAGGCAATACGCCTACGCAAATCAAAGATAAGTTGGATGGTAGGTACGGAGACTCTGCACGATCACTTGCCATCTCGAAATTTTGGACAGCTGAACTTAAACGTGGCTGTACCAGCCTCGGGACGTCCAAAAACTGCAACCACTGACGATAATATCACTAATGTTCACCAAATGGTGCTAATCGAAAATGAATTAAAGGGAGAAAGATAGCAGAGGCTATGAATATGTCCAAATAACGTGTTTATCACATATAGAATAAAGATTTTTTTTATCATTTGTAGCTCTATGTGTAAAGTGTACAACAAAGCATATTCTATTCTATTCTTCCATTTAGGCATGAGAAAGCTGTCCACGCGGTGGGTGCGGTGGTTAGACACAAAAACGTGTTCGAATGAACTTTCCAAACGCTCTTTTGACATGTTATAGCTCATCAGACAAACAAAGGTTCCTTTAAATAGAAAGTTACCTCAAGGTAGGCAATCTTTCTAGTTTTAAAATTGTGTGGACCCCTACTCTGACGTGGTAATCGAGAGAGCAGTAAGTGAGATGAGGCGGAAAGGAAAGGAAAATCTGTCTATTTTAAAATATAATTAAAAATTATAGATCAACACACACATAGTTACCGCAGCAATAGGTTGCTTGTCACATGGAAACTTATTAAAAAGGCAATCTATCTCCGCACCTTTTCCAAATGGTTGAGCCTTGTGAGAAGAAATTGGACAAACAAACTCCAAGCCATTTTTTTAAACCACCAGATAGTTTTAACAATAGTTATATTTTTTCTCTCTTCTAATTAGTCAGTTGTATAATTTTATTGTATTTCAACACTGTTTTGTTTTCCGCTACTGTTATAAAATTAAAAGTAAATAAATTAAAATTAGACTATAAAAAAAGGAAGACTGAAAAATAAGAAAAAAATAATTTTAAAAGATCGAAAACATAAGAGAGAATGTTATTACACTGAAAGCCCTAAAACATACACAACTGCCTTATCACTAATTTCATTTCTACGTGTCAATAGCGTTATAAACAAATGCACTGCAGTGTAACTTGCTGGAATGCAAACGTGATACACTGCTGCCAAGGTCACGAGCACATGATATTCTTTCACGTGACCGAAGTAATCCACTTATGTGTAATTCATACTTTGTTGGTGCTGATGTTGTAATTTTATTACGCAGTAGGACTAAGTCCAATTACTGTGGCATAATCTGTTTACATTTGATTCGACTAGGTACTTGAAAAATTTTTGCGATTGGAACTACGCGTTACATATTTGTTTTTCACTTTGTTTGTTTTCGTCGTAAGATTCTGAATAACAAGGATAGTAATTACTAATATATTTTTAACCGACTTCAAAAAAGGAGGAGGTTCTCAATTTGACTGTATTTTTTTTTATGTTTGTTACCTCAGAACTATCGACTGGGTGAACCGATTTTGATGATTCTTTTTTTATTTGAAAGCTGGTGCTTCCCGTGTAGTCCCACTTCAATTGGTCCAGTTCTGACAATGGCATCCATGAAAAAACCGTATAAGTATTTTATGGAATAGTTTTTGTTATGAAGTCGTTTTTTTTTTAAAGAATTATTGTTATTATAAAGCATCGGTGCAAACTATTAAAACTGAAATGCGCTTCTCCATGAAGTGTTAGGGTTGTGTTTTTAGAGATATTGTGTTGTGTGTTCAGCTTAGTCACTAATAACGTCACAGACCAAATAATAAACTATATTATACTAGCAACCCACCCCGGTTTCACACGGGTAGCAGAGACCTCTTCAACAATCATCAACATATTTCCATCAATTTATACACAATCCTAACAAGTTATACACCTGAACCTTACTCATGAATCACTTTATCTATTAGTGAAAACCATGAAAATCCGTTCAGTAGTTTTTCAGTTTATCGCGAACAGACAGACACGGTGGGAGACTTTGTTTTATGTATTGATATGTTACCTATTTTTAGGAGACTTAGTTCTAGCCGACTGTAACGTGCAGCACCCAATATTAACCATAAATAAAAAGGATACACCTAGGTTTTTGTGTTGGCACAAATAGGCAGAAATAGGGATGTGGTACGATTCACGTCACTTACTTAGGCTCTGACTCCGGTCAGTATGAATCCATTCAACAGCTGGAAAGCTCCAGGTTTTCGCTCTCATTAATCCATGTCACCACTCCGAAGTAATCAAATATAAGTAAGTAATGAATATATATAGTGTGCAAAGGAAATAGGCTATGAATTCTTGCCTAACCTAGGCTCAAGCTACTAAAATAATTCACAGAAGCACACAAGTATAAACACAGATATACATGCACACACACTTATGCACGCATATACTCTGACACACACTCATGCACAGACACACGCACACATACTTATAAACACAGTCACTTGTACACATCCACATACAATTTCGCTTTTTTATCCTCGTTTTTTTGTAGTTTTCTTTACTCCTGTTAGCTACAATTTGCACTGCCTCACAGAATGATTCGGTTGTCCGTTGAATGTGGAATGGGTAGAACAATCTAGCTTGGAAACCAGTTTCCCAAGACCTTATAATAACCAAAATAAATTATTATTATTATCTTATGGTGAACCCCTTAGCCACCTCGCTTTTACTCCACATTTAGAGATGGTTACGAGAGATTAAACAGATCGACAGATACAGTGTCATTCACACATTAGCTGAAAGTATCTACGTATCCTTTAAATACTTACAAGAAGCGTAACTATTTCATCTGTATTAAACACCTACACTCTACTTGTATTTTGGACCCACTTGGAAACGGGCGCTTGGGAATTAAAGTTGGGAAAATTAGAAGTATACTGAAAGGGAATGTAGTTAAGAAGGGAATGTAATGAAATGAAAGTTATATCTGGCCTGTTGGTACAGTGGCTAGTGACCCTGACTGCTAAGCCAGAGGTCGTGGGTTCGATACCCACCCAGGACAAATAATTGTGTGATGAGTACGAAATTTATTGTGTCTGGGTGAATAATTTATCTATAAAATGTATATATTTAGAAATATATAAGTATGTTTATCAGCAGTCTGGTTACCATAGTACAGGCTCTGCCTAGTTTGGGATCAGACGGCCGTGTGTGTGATGTGTGGAGTTATTATTATTAAGCCGGGTCCAAACTTGTAACATTTTACCGAATATTATTCCGTGACCGTATCAGAAACGGGTGTCAGTACCGATAATGTGTTCGTCTTTTGTTACGCGAACAATTGTCACAAGCTGCAGTTAAGATTCTATCCATTCTGAACACTCGAAGAAACTGCTGGACACGGAATAAACGGCAGGACAATGTACAGAGTTACGATCTACCAGCCGGGTCCAGTGTGGACGCTGGTTTGTGTACTGTCACGCATCAAAGTCACGTGTTACGAGCCGATCCATCGGAAGTCGGTCTTTTCAAAGGATGTTCGGTATTGTTACGCTATTGTCCGCGTGACCAGGAGACGTCCACACTTGCATTTATGACACGCGTTGAAGTACGCCAGATGACACAGATACAGACACGGAATAAGGAGTGGATCACTGCATCTTTTTTTCTTTCTTTTTTTTTAGCACAAATTAATGTAATAAAGGCTGCACTAGCACAAGCCAAGTATAAATTTACTTCCGCTGTTTCTTCGGTAGAGGACGACATAGCTGCCTGGTAGTCGGAGCTTAAATGAAACCACCGATCGACTCCTGTGGTGATGCCATGCCACGCCACTCTGTCTGGTTCGACATCATGCGACCGTGTCATCATGCGAATGTTAGTGACCGTGTCAGCACAACCTGGACCGTCTACATTTAGCGTAACATGTCCTGTAGCGATGCCACGCAGTCCGGTTCGTTGTCATGTTACAAGTGTGGACCCGCCTTTATAGTATAAAACAAAGTTGCTTCCGCTATCTGTAGGTACCCTTAGATCTTTTAAACTACGCAACGGATTTTAATTCGGTTTTCACCAATATAAAGAAAGAAAGAAAGAAAACATATTTTATTGCTGAAACACACGACAATATAGTTTCATATAGTTTTGTGTTAATTTGTATCATGATATGACGATAATTGTTCACCACATTAGTATTTACATTGCTCCCGTACGAAGCCGGGGCAGGTGGCTAGTTGCTTAATAAGATGGATTGGGGGGTATAAGCATTAGCTTGTTCAGGTCAGGGTTCCATACTTGTGACTCGAACTGGCAGCAGCCGGGAATTCCAAGCCCTCTAATATCTCATAAAAATCCACTACCCATTACGTACCTAGCGTAATGGGTAGTGGATTTTTGATCCGGCTTTCGACTTGCGATAAGTTGTTGCGGGTTCGAACCCCACCCGGTACATGTACGTGGATCCACTCCTAACACAATCGTTTAGCTTAGCTATAGGGGTTAACAAAACTGCGAGTTGAGTTTGACCAGTATGTTATTAGCAGTCTTAAAAAAGTTATTCGTTGAATTGTGTAAAATATTATATTCCTTCCTGCACTTGCACAAATTGCTTTCAATACTTGTAATATCGCATAACACGTGATTTTATTTGAATAATGCATAAAGACATAAAATATTCTTGACCTTGGTACATACAACTATAACAATTTAATAATGTTAAGAAATTGTTCGTTGGCTATTTTGTATAGGTACTTATTACCTTATATTCTTTGGTTCTATGGTATAAGTTCCCGATTATGTTTGCCTGTGATTTCAGATATTGATACAATTTGGTAAGAAAATTCTCAACTGAAGCACGGAGTCTAAAAACGTTTCCGCGGTAGTCGGTTGCAGTCTAGCCTCTTATTACATGGAATTGTAAATGTAGTTCGTCAAGTCTGGGTTTAATACACATCTACATACCCCTTTGGATAAATACATGGCGTATCTGACAATGGAACACTAACTTAAACCATTGAAATCACTGTGCCGTCACAGACATGCCGTCTCTAGCATGCAGTTACAAAAGGTAAAAATACCTGGAAATTCAAACGGTCATAACTTGTAAACGGATAATCGGTTTTTCAAAAATATTTTTGTAATTGCATGCAAGAGTCATGCCGCGAAGATATCGCGTAACACATACACAAAAAATCATCAATCGAATTGAGAACAAGGATTCTTTCATTTTTCTTTATGGCTTGACACATCTCACACATGGTCGTCTGATCTCAAACTAGGCAGAGCCTGTACCATGATAACTAGACTGCTGATAAACACACTTATATATTTCTAAATACACAGAACAAATGATCATGCCCATCATACAAGTATTTGTCCTCTGGGGAGACGACGTCAGTCAGGATCATTTACTACTGGATCAAGAGGCCAGTCATTTTGAAGTCTGTTAATAATTTAATTTAATATTTCTTGCGGCATATATTATTTAAAGACATTATTTTAACAATGTACTAATTATAACAACAAGTACAGTCTGCGGTTTTCCCTTTAATAAATTTTGGTATATATCTACTTAAACTTCATATTAAATGATGGTGGTGGTGCTGATTACTGTTATCGAGTATATTACTCGACAACGGTTAAGTCGTTCTCAAGTTATGGCGTGACAAAGGGAAATAGGGATCCATTTTTGTATAGATAGATTTATTTCAACTTCTTGCACATTTGGTACTTTGCGTACTTAATGCTTAAGGCATTCTCTATCAGTCAACCTTTCGGGTGATGCAGTGAAAAGAAGAACTAGGTTCACTTAAAAAATTTGTTAAAAATGGAAACTTTTTCTGTTATTTTTTATGGATTGGTATGGAGTTCTTTAAGAAAGGAGTGTACAGGTTTTTAAAGGGCCGGCAACGTGTATGCGAGACTCCTGGAATTGCAAGCATCCATAGGCTACAGTGACCGCTTACCATCAGGCAGGCTGCCTGTGCATGCCATCAACGTGGTATAAAAAACATGCATACATTTGCATCTGCAGCGAGGCACAAGAGTTGTGTAACGTAAGCATCAAGACGGACCCTAGTATCATTTTCGTGGCATAACATAATCAAAGTAAAGGAGAGTACACCTAATTATTTTTCCAAAATAAAAGTAGTTTAAGTTACTCCTTATAACACCAGCTATCTGCCAGTGAAAGTCCCGTGGAAATCAGTCCACCCATTCCGGAGATTTGCCGGAAAAACCAGACAGACAAAAATTTTAAAAACTTAATTTTAGCCACAGGTTTCGTGCAAACAACTGTATGAGCTTAAAAAAAACTTATTTTAACATTGCAAACAGATACTTCAATTTTATTTATTCAAAGTCAACCTATGATCGCAACAATTTACATTATTATTTGAAAACTATCAAAATAGACCGATAGAAATAGCATAGGATTTGACCTGTGGAATCAATTAGTATTAATTCCAACTTCGTGGTCAAACAAGTTAAACGTAGACTTGTAAGATCTAACAAAATACACGTGCCGATCTATTATTTTCACCGAAACAAGAGTCTGTCAACCAATATTTGAACTTAAAGATGTATTCACAGTACGTAATACATAATAATTGATTTATTGTGATGAAATCGGATTAATTCTTAAAAAAAAACGCGTGTGGTGTCCTTTTGACACCTGGTTCGAACAAAGTTCCTTACGCTATTTATATGTTTCATGGATTGAATAAATTGCATCAAAATATTCTAAAAACTCGAAATTAAAACTACGCCATCTGTGAAAGTTGCCCTAACTAATATACGGATAACTAGCAGCTCCCCGCGGTTTCATCCGCGTAAGTCCCGATCCCGTGGAAATATCGGGATACAAAGTAGCCTATGCGTTAAACCAGGTCTCCAGCTATCTACATACCAAGTTTCATCGCAATCGATTCTGTGGTCTTTGCGTGAAAGAGTAACAAACATCCATCCATCCATCCATACAAACTTTCACATTTATAAATTTAGTGGGATTGGTAAACTACGCTACAGCCAATAGGAGCGGAGCAGTGACCATAAAAGCAGGTGAAACTGAGTATGTATAACAACTGACAGTCTTATTACGATCTTCTTCATATAACCTTTTTACGAATAGTTTTGGAACTAATTTAGGGTACTCTATTTTGTATTAATATAGGTTTGGTATAGATATTTTAAACTTAATAACAAACAGACAGACAAAAATTTTAAACACTGGTTTTTATAACTGTATGAGCCTAAAAAAACTATTATTTTGACATTACAAACAAACACTTAAAGTTTATTTATTTGTATGTATTGATTAAGTACTGCATAAAATCAATTTCCAATGTATTTTGAAACCTAAAATCAGCAGTCTAATGTGAATTCACCCTATAAACATTGCGATACATATATATTGTTCTACAAGTAAAGAGGTAACATCTACACACAATGTATCGAATTGAGCAATAGCTAATATCCATTACAACGTGATTTGACGTCACGTGGACTAAAAAACACGTGCCTGAAACCTATTCAGTTCAGTTACGTAATATAAATTACCTGGGCGGTCGAATTATATGAAAACAAAATCAGGTTAGACAAACATTGCGGGGTTATATCAATGTTACCTGTTGGTTTGCGGTTACGGGCCAGTAATGAGCATTGCAATGAATTTTGGGTAACGAATTTTTTGTAACAGGTTCTGGTGCTTGGGTCGGTTCGGGTGTTTTATCTTATAGGGAAGGGAATATAAGAATATATCGATATAAATTTTTATCTTGGTATGAGATGGTGATGAGCCAAAGTCTTATGGTCTGTCTAATTCTGGTCTAATGCGGAAAAGCCGAATTTCCTCTTTTATTATTCTATGCCATAATAATTGAAACATAAAAGAAACATTGTTTAGTAATAAGCTTCTTGACTAGCGGACTAGCGGATTTCACTATTTGAAGTGAAAACTTCTTTAGGCACGTTTGTGCACTTTTGCTATGGGGAAAAAGCACTGAACTCGTGACCGTCACGCTAATAATACGTATATAGATCCACTAGAGGACGCTAACCTAAACATTGAGTTCTGTCAGCTCCTTATTAATTAATGTCACCAACCTGCTAATGTGACGTTTTAAGTTCGTCGTTTCGTTTAAGTTGTCAGTTCTGTCGGCAGTCCCATGACTGCCTTTTTTTTTTCATGTGGATAGTTCCACGAGTCATCACCTCACCGGATCTAATAGTGGTATGTCGGAATCGAACCGACTATAACCACACGGTGTTCCGTCACAAGTGGGTCTATTGCAAGAGACCCAGATATTCCTAAAGAGGTAGCCTCCGGCCACAGAAGGATTTAACTGCTATTTTCTATTAAATATTACTCGAAATAAGGTTTTGACTTAATTTTTTTTTAGTATAGCAATATTTAAATATATTTATTGAAATTTAGTAGCACAAGAGCTGTCGGGTAAACTAATTAAAAAAACACGAGTAATGCCCGCATTAATTAAGAATCATTTAGATACTAATTCTAAAATGAAATACGAATACAGTGGTGGTCGAACATGTCGTCGTGATGACACTAAGAGTAATTGACAAGGTTTTACTACCAGAATTTGTTCAATTGCTTCACCTATTGCGTTGTTTATCAAACAGTAAGTTATAATTATGTATTTATACGGGAATTAACGCGATCACAAAAAGGTATTACATACCTCTGAATTGCCTGACGTTTCGACCAGGTTGCACTGGCCGTGGTCACAGGCTGAGTTTCGTGATAGCGTTAATTCCCGGATAAATACATAATTATATCATGAAACGCCAAAGTTTAAAAGTTAAAATAGTAAATTCTTAAGTGTTATGTTGTCATTGAAATGAATACAGATAATTCTCTATTTAGGTTAAGAACAACTAAGAAAATCCATAAAAACTAACTTCGAAATCTTTTTCAGTTAGTTTTTGTGGATTTTCTCAATATCTCAATATTTGAGTGAATAGTTCCAAAATAAAAAAAAATGTACCATATAAAATATTTAACTCTACAGATTCCTCGATGCCTCTTGCTTTTATAAGAAACGGAGATAAAAATACCAGGAAATTCAAACGGTCATAAATTGTAAACGGATAGTTTTTGTACCTGCATGCTAGAGTCACGCCCTTACAGTGATTTCAGTAAGTGTTCCATTGTCATACACGCATACACATTGAATTATGATAGTCTGTTCTTAATTTCACCAAGGCTTATAAAAGCTTATTTTTTTAATGTAATTTTCAATTGATTACTTACTGAAGCTAGCTGCCTACGCGAACGGAGCCTAACTATCATACACCTACCTTGTCTTGATGATTCACCGATGTTGATACCAGTCACCACCGTCACATACTTCACGCCTCATTAAAATTATAACTTAAACCACATAGATTACACAAACTCCGGTAATTAAAAGCAAAAACACATCTGTAATTAACACCAGTTGAATAACGGCATTCATTAGGTGTATCAGAAATCATTTTCCCTTAATGATGGAAATCATTGCAAGGAATATTATGTTATTGAATTAATTAATGGCTAAATGATAACGTTCCTGTTTCTGAGAACTGTTAATGATGTATCTTCTTACGTGCTTTAAATAAGGACCAACGAATCTAGTCTTGAATATTTTATTTTGCGTTTAGTAAATCTTAGTATTCTTTTATTTTCTGGAACCATAGAAAATTAATTTTATTTACTGTTAAAAATCTTTTTTGAAACATTTTTATTATATTACGTTATTAGTATTGATTATATTATATATTGAATTTAATAAAATTTTGAAGGGTTATAGTATAGCACTAGATAAAAAAAGTATCTACTTTTAATAAAAAATCCAATAGCCGTACTTTTACCAGTCGCCTTCTGGTATTTCTTTATAATTATGTTCTTGATTGATTAGAAATTTTTTGATGAACTAATAAAAAGAAATATAATAATAATAATAAAAATATTAATAACTTTACACATCTCACTCACGGCCGTCTCATCCCAAACTAGGCAGTGCTTGTACTATGGTAACCAGACTGCTGATAAACGTACATATATATTTCTAAATACATAGATACATATCATAGATAAATCACACCTAATATAAAATAAGGCTCAAAATTAGAGGACAATAATGACAGTAAAAAGACAAACAGACACAAGAATGAAATGTCAGGAATAAAAATTTTAAAGAAAATATAAAAAATTCATAAAAAATAAAAATTAATGAACAAAAATCTTTTTTTTTTAAACGTACAATTTTCAAAATATTGTTTAACTATGGACATACATATTTTATATCTAACCAAATAGCACTGGTTGTTATTTTGTAGTATATATAGGTATTTATATAATCTTCTTATTAACCTAATCGAATCGTAATCAACACGTGTATGATGTCAACTATAGTGGTAATTGTAAACAAAGAATTGGTACACTTCGAACTTGTAACTCTTGAGTGGCTGGTGTCCATGGGCGGCGGTAGTCACTTACCATCAGGTGACCCGTCTCGTTTGCCCGCAAACAACACGTACGTATGATTTTTATAGTGTGTCGTTCCGTTCGTAATAGGCACTCACATCATCATGAAATAGGGTATGTAACGTTACATTGCTATGCCTAGATCTTACCTTGACCAGCGTTATAACCATAACTCTAGTTTCGGATTCGATTCCCACTTTGTGCGTTTAGGTGCATAAATATGTGTATGTATTTGCTTTGGTTTTTGTGCTTCTAAACAAGTGTTCGATAAGCCACAGTAACAGCTGTGCTTAATTTCTAAATGGTCTTCAACAGTTATGCAGATATTGGAATAAAAAATTTCGTTATTTGTATTCATATAATAACAAATTCACACATCTCACACACGGCCGTCTGATACCAAACTAAGCAGAGCCTGTACTATGGTAACCAGATTGCTGATAAACATACTTATTATTTCTAAATACATACATATTTTAGATAAATTAAACTTTGTGTCCGTTGTTTGAATGTTTGTGAAGCCCCCCGCGACACAAGAATATTCGTAATGCGGGAGTTGTCTTTTTAAATAAACTAAAAAAAAAATTTAAATAAATTATGTAGATCATTTGAAAGGAGATTTGTGTAAAATTTAAATAAAATAGGCAACCATATAGTGGGATTATTACGCCATCTTTAACCGCGAATAGTACTAATGTAATTTGGTTTCTAATGATCTATAATTATGTAATTTTATGTTAATCTAACATATCATAGATTATGTTATCAACATTTTCTTTTAGTGATGTAGATATACACATTGGTAAAGAGATTTATGATCATTTTGCACACGGAGTTTATTCTGAACGTGTCCAAACAAGATCCTTTTATTCTTTATTAATAATGCCAGGCACATGTCACTAGTATTTTGTTTAATTATACCCACTCTAAAGCTTAAAAACGTGATATGAGAGTAGGTACTGCGTGTGGTTGTGCAATACCTCAACGGCTTAACCGTTACGCTTTATCTGTAAATTTGGTCTTTATGAAAACTATCACAAGAATTACAGTTGAATGTTTCAGTGTTTGTATATATCACTCTCATTACTCAGCAAATAAAATTTTCTAATTAAACTATTAATTTTTATTTGAAGTGAAAACTTCTTTAGGCACGTTTGTGCACTTTTGCTATGGGGAAAAAGCACTGAACTCGTGACCGTCACGCTAATAATACGTATACAGATCCACTAGAGGGCGCTAATCTAAACATTGAGTTCTGTCAGCTCCTTATTAATTAATGTCACCAACCTGCTAATGTGACTGTTTTAAGTTCGTCGTTTCGTTTAAGTTTACACTTCTGTCGGCAGTCCCATGACTGCCTATTTTTTTTATATACAGGTGGCATACGCCTATTTTATGCTGAGTCTGAGTCCTAGTTTTCCTCCTATTCGTAAGGGGCAATACGTTTCGAATCGAATTTAAAAAAAAAACTGAGCTACTTTGTATTAAACGAAAATTTTAATCCCGCAGTCAATCCCATCCCTACAATTACATAAAAAACCTCTAACACAAGGGATTCTATATAAAAAATAATCAAGGGCTACTCCAATGTTTACAACACACAGTAGCTCTTTCAAAACTTTTTCGACGAATTTCTATTTGAAATACGGTTAAGCAAGTCGGCTGTTTAGAATTAAAAACTTCACAGCATGTGACTGCCGGCTCACGTGGCCAGAAAATAAATTCCAAAAAACAACGAAACCTTACATAAAAATACAAGTTAGGGTGCTGTTAGGAAACTCTCAGCGTAAAAATAATGAGCTTGGAAGTACATTGCGGACTTGGAAACCTTAAAAGGTTATTTTCTTTATGAATAGAATTCTAGACGCTTCTAAAATTTAGTAGTACCGCCAGTAATCTTTGTGGCAAATTTGTGATTTTGTCTTTGTTTGTGATTTTGTGATCATTTCAAATGACGTTTGTTCAACGAACAATGCTTCTACCTCAAGTACAAATCCTTTTTTAACAATACTAGGGATATTTATTGGTATAGGTACAGATGTGAGTTGGCACTTATTCTTTTATTTATTATTACTTAACTTGGGACACCTCACACACGGCCGTCTAATTCCAAACTAGGCAGAGCCTGTACTATGGTAACCAGACTGCTGATAAACATACTTAAATATTTCTAAGTACATATTACCAGCATGAGACCGATTACCAGTGTGAAGAACACAACTGAGTATGTTTATCAGCAGTCTGGTTACCATAGTACAGGCTGTGCCTAGTTTGGAATCAGACGGCCGTGTATAAGGTGGCTCAAGTTACTATTAACGGGCTAACGGTAAGGTGGTATGTCGGACTCGAACCTACTAAAACCACACGGTGTTTCGTCCCGTAGTCTTGTTGCCAGGGCTTCAGGTGTACCCTCGAAAGGAAATCCCTAAGAAGCCCAGCAGACTTGGCCGCCTGTTGAATAACAGGCGATCCGGCTATGGTGTGCAGGTCTTTCCCCCTCATTATTAATATACTTATAATATTATTTTGAAAAAAGGTTTCGTTTGTTTGTAATAGTTAAACTCTGAAGTAGTAAACCGATTTGAATTATTGTTTCACCACTAAACAATTAGATTATCCAAATGTAACATAGGCTACATAACATCAGGACAAGATTCACGGGAGTAGTAATCTGTTACGCGAATAACACCGCAGGGAGCAGCTAGTTTATAATATTGAAAGAGTTATAATTTACTAACTGTTCCACGCAGTTTCACCCGCGTTTGTGGCCACTGTTCCACCTTTAAGTATCGTGGTGTGATGTTACATAGTCTATAGCCTTCCTCAATGACTACTCTATCCAATATAAAAGAATTATTCTAATTTGACTGACAGTTCCAGAGATTAACGTTTTCAAACAAACAATAAAACTATTTAACTTTGTTATATAAGAAAGATAGTTTCCTTAGTACCGACCTGTTTATAACTATAAATATATCTTTCATCTACACCTTAATTATAAAAATGTTATATAATTATAATAATATGTGTTGCTCTAGTGGTTAGTGATCCTGACTGTTGAGCCAGAGGTCGTGAGTTCGATTCCCACCCAGGACATATAATTGAGTGATGAGCATAAAAATTTGTTCTGTGTCTGGGTGTAATTTATTTCTATAATGTGTATGTATTTAGAAATATATAGGTATCTTTTTCAGAAGTCTGGTTACCATAGTACAGGCTCTGCCTAGTTTGGGATCAGACGGCCGTGTGTGAGATGTGTGAAGTTAGAACTATTATGCGTAAGACAGGAAGTTCTAGAAAATATTTTGACGTCATGGCGGGAAACATGTACTTTTATCTACCATAGGGAATTACTGTTTTTAAAAATAGATTTGGTAGCTATGCCACAATTGTAAAACTAAAGGAAATAAAATTAAAATACTTTGCAATATTATTTGTAGAGAACAATATTAACCCGACATTACCGACTTGTTCCTGACACATTTTTCCTTCACAAATGAAACCACAACTTTGCAAAATGTCTACAGTATTATAAATTGACACACCTCACACACGGCCGTCTGATCCCAAGCTAGGCAGAGCCTGTACTATGGTAACAAGACTGCTGATAAACATACTTGAATATTTCTAAGTATATATTACCAGCATGGGACCGATTACCAGTGTAAAGAACACAACAATATGATCTTAAGCGAACACTCTTTTAATTTCAAAAATCATAAGGTATACATACAAATTATAAATAAATTACACCCAGACACAGAACAAATAATCATGCTCATCACACAAATATTTGTCCTGGGTGGGAACCGAACCCACGACCCCTGGCTCAGCAGTCAGGATCACCAACCACTAGACCAACAGGCCATTATGATTTCTTAACAATTACCCGATAAATAAGTATACAATCCATATAATCGTAAACACTTACGAAAGCCCCTAGACATTCGCACAAACCCAGACAGAGTACTATCCACACATGCCTAATATGATCTAGAAAAGTTATGTTCAATATAAGAAGGTATTAATATTCCATCTGCCGATGGCCGTTGGAGTAAAGTGGTCCTAGACTGGAGACTGATGAACTGACGAGCTGAAGAAGGTAACGGGGACTGGATGCGGAAGGCGGACAACCGAGTGCTATGGCGAACGTTAGGAAAGGCCTATGTCCAGCAATGGGCTGCAATAAGCTGATTGATTGATTGATTGAATAATATTCTCTGCAATATTACACAGCGCTTTGGGTTCTTAAACACGGATATACCTTCATACTTTAAAGATATATCTAGTCTTCTGTGCCTAACATATCGGGATGGAATTTAGTTTTGTGTAAATTGGTTGAAATATGATGATTATTGTTGAAGATGTCTCTGCTACCCGTGCGAAGCCGGGGCGGGTTGCTAGTGTATTTATATTTCTATTCTCACTGTTTCTCCGTCAATCTATAGCCGTGAGAATCTATTTATTTTTCTATAATTACAATCGACTTCAAATCTAAATTCTACTATTTAAAACTTTTATTAGCTTGTCCCCACCTTTGAAGTAGAATGTTTAAAATGTTTACGAGACCTTTATATGACTTATTAAAAAAAAAAAAGAATTATTAAAATGTGTTCCTCATTAGCGAAGATATCGCGTAACACACACAAAAAAATATACAGTGAATTTGAGACCCTCCTTCTTTCCTGATTTTTTTAATACTTCTGTAACAATGTTAATTAGTTGTAAGTTGTAAGGTAAATTTACATGTTTGATGAAAAAAACTGACTCGCCTAACTGTCCTGTATGAAATAGAATTGAAGATATGCAAGATTTATTGATAAATTGTGACAGGAATAAAAATGAAGCTTTGCTGAAAGGTCCAAAAACTTTTTTTTTATATCATAGTCGGCAAACGAGCAGACGGGTCACCTGATGGTAAGTATCCTACCGTCGCCCATGGACACCTGCAACTCAAGAGTCACAAGTGCGTTGCCGGCCTTTGAGATGGGAGTACGCTCTTTTCTTGATTTTTTTTTAGATGTAGGTTTAATTCAAAGTGTGATGAGCTGCCCAAGGTCCGAGGCAGCCAAACATTTCATTCCAGTAGTTCAACAATGATGTAAACATGTTATGAGTAAGTATTGTGTTTTAAGCTACGATGGGGACCTAAACTAAGCATAGCTTGAGCTATGGGTCCTAAAACAATAAAAATATATACATACTAGCAGAAACACCCTGTGTGTTTTTACAAAAAAAAGAAGTGTGTGTGTACTTATGTACACACGTAAGAAATTATACTTCTTAGGCGTAACAAGATAAAAATCTTTCTAAAAATTTTATCCTTCACGTTATCCTAAGTTTGTAAAAAAACGACACTAATAATAGAAAAAAAGGTATTTAATACATTGAAAGTTTTATTATAACACATTATCTAGTTAAATAAAGTTTATTTAAATATCAAAATAAATAATATATACCATCAACTAACCTCAAATTCTACAAACGTACTCAAAGTAATATGTAAAAACCATTTTTATAATTTATAATCACAGTAAATTATCTTTAAATCAATAAATTGTTAATAAATATCAGTCACCACGATATATTATTTGAAAAAAATATATATTTATATATATTTTATTCGGACTGATACAAAACACGTGTTGTAGGTTCAGAAACACTTGAATATATATCGTGAAGTTGGTAACTTTTTTTTGAAAAACCAAAATGTTGACCAGCTAACTTCAGGGTGTCGGTGTTTTTGTGACGGTGTGCGCGAGCATCCTAAAAATTTACTCTCATCGTTTTTCCTAACGCGCCAAAAGGAGTATAACTTCAAAAATGTTATTATTTTAACATTTTTGTTCGGGAAGCATCTTAAGCCTTCAAAGAACTCATTATTACTGCGCTAGAATTCTTGTGGTTAGATTAACGTATACATATTACATAATAATAACATTTATTACAATTGTATGACGTCTGTTATATATTATAATTGTAAATATGATGGCTTAATATATTCATTATGTATATACAATAGAAACAAACAGGTTTAAAGTTTACTGTGTTTCGTAGAACAGGTAACATTCCTGTTAATACTAATTGTTAGGTACTTCCCACTTATGTACTCAAATCTATGATTACAATTGAATAAATTTAATTACGTATATTTCAATGTAACTACATACGTTACATATACGTCATTAAATAAAATTAATTATTAAAAGCGACAAACAACTTCTGTAAATCTATCTATAGAAGACTGGTTCGTCAGTTCATCCCAAAACAAACTTGGCCCATTGAGACGACATTTTTTCATTCGTCATATCGTCAAGTTTTTTAGTTTTATTTATTTATTCTTTATTGTACACTAGATGTAGATTACATATACGTACATGTAGCTAGATACGTTACATATACATCATTAAGTAAAATTAATTATTAAAAGCGACAAACAACTTCTGTAATTATATCTATCTACAGAAGACTGGTTCGTCTGTTCATCCCAAAACAAACTTGGCCCATTGAGACGACATTTTTTCATTCGTCATATCGTCAAGATTTTTAGTTTTATTTATTTATTCTTTATTTCACACTAAATGTAGATTACATATACGTACATGTAGCTAGATACGTTACATATACATCATTAAGTAAAATTAATTATTAAAAGCGACAAACAACTTCTGTAATTTTATCTATCTACAGAAGACTGGTTCGTCAGTTCATCCCAAAACAAACTTGGCCCAGTGAGACGACATTTTTTCATTCGTCATATCGTCAAGTTTTTTAGTTTTATTTATTTATTCTTTATTGTACACTAAATGTAGATTACATTTACGTAAATGTAGCTAGATACGTTACATATACATCATTAAGTAAAATTAATTATTAAAAGCGACAAACAACTTCTATAATTATATCTATCTACAGAAGACTGGTTCGTCTGTTCATCCCAAAACAAACTTGGCCTATTGAGACGGCATTTTTTCATTCGTCATGTAGTCACGTTTTTAGTTTTATTTATTTATTCTTTATTGTACACTATATTATGTAGATTACATTTCTTAAAAAGAAGGAAATGGTATGTACAAAGGCGAGCTTAACCCAAACCTGAGTTTTCTTTCAGCAAACCTACACTCTAATAGAGGATAGAAGAGAATGTTTTCTTTTTGTTATTTTTTTTTTTTCAAAAAGACAACTCCCGCATTAGGAATTACTCCTTTGTCGCGCGGGACTTTACAAACATAGAAACAACGGACACAAAGAACACCGAGACTCAGGAGGGAATCGAACCCACGGCCTATAAGCATAGCGGTCAGTCACTAACCACTAGACCAACAGGCCAGTCAAGTCAGTCAGTCAGTATGTCAGTATTTATAAGTACTAAAGATAAAAGACTGTAATAGTAATAGTAGATATTATCTGTGATTTTTTTACAATGAAACTAATTTGTTACAATTGTTGATTATTGTTAGTTATTATTTATATGTAGTAAGATAAACATATCTGTAACTTGTGTAATCTGTGAATCCGTTACTTTTTACAGTTAAAGTAATTTACAATTTTTGATCGTAAAGATTTTTTCATAAGTTAAATAAGGTATGATTAGTGCAACCTGCGATTTTAATATTTTTTTTTAAATGAAAGTATATTAAAATTATTTGTTATTAAAATATTTGTATGATATAATGAATAAGCACAGAATATTTTTTATTAGTATTACATAAGTTGATTATCTTATATTATTGTCTTTTATTTAAATACTTTAAAAAGTTTTCTTCTTGACTGTACTACATCAACTAACATTTTAAAGAAATACAAGAATAGAAAGCAATGACCAATGAAAAAACTATTAATTTTTAAATTCGTCAATTTGTCGCAATAAGCCGAATTTTCCTACTAATATTATAAACGTGAAAGTTTGTAAGAATGTATGGATGTATGTATGTATGGATGTTTGTTACTCTTTCACGCAAAAACTACTGAACCGTTTGCTATGAAACTAGGTATGTGAATAGCTGGAGACCTGGATTAACACATAGGCTACTTTTTATTTCGATACTCCCACGGGATCGGGACTTACGCGGGTGAAACCGCGGGGCGCTGCTAGTATATAATATAAATATAAATTCAATATTAGAAAAGGTATTGGAGGCGGGGACGGAGAAAAATAGGTTTCAGCAGATATGTGCTGGAATTGAAGCTACCCCACTGGGTTACCACTTGCCGTCTACTCAACAATACTAAAAGTAGCTTAAGTTACTCCTTAGCTATCTGGCAGTGAAAGCCCCGGGAAAATCGGTCCACACGTTCCGGAGATTAACTAGAACATACAGACAGACAAACATTTTAACGATTATATTTTTGGTATTTGTATATTTGTACCGTGTAAACATTCGAATGCATTTAGTAAAATGCTGTTATTGTGACATTACAAATCGACACTTCAATTTTATTTATTTGTGTAGATAAAATATCCCCAGCATCCCCGAAATACATACAGATGGATTGGAGAGTGAGCAATAGGTCGAACTGGTCAGGATCGAGCTATTAGAAGAAATGCCGAGAAGTAGAAGCCCTCTAACTAAATGATAGCTGATGATTAGTTATGAATATTGGCCAGCTGGTATTCCTGTCCAGTCAAAGAAAATAGAGGACATTCGGGTACGCGACCATCCACCATCAATGCGACAGACAGTCCTCTATGCAGAGTCTCAACGCGGAGGAAACGGCCGCCCGCGGTGTCCTGGAGTACGGGGGAGTGGCCACACAACGGGCAAGTATTCTCGCGGGTGCGAGGTCGCTCCTAGAAGCCTGTGAACGCCTCAGGAGGCTTCTGTGCTTGTGGAAGGAGCTAGGCTGGCCCAACTACTACTTCTCATGTGGGAGAGCCATGCTTCGGCACGTATGGGCTTGCTGGACTCCGCTCGTTACCACGGCCTCACAGAAAACCGGCCGTAAAGAAATGCTTGCATTGCATTTCGCCGCGTGAGTGAGGTTACCGGAGGCCCTAACCCTTCCCTCTCCCTTATTCCCCCCTCCCTCTCTCCCCCCTATTCCCCCTCCCCCTCTTCTCCTACTCCCACCTTAAAGGGCGGCAACGCACTAGTGACTCTCGAGTTGCAGATGCCCATGGGCGGCGGTAGTCATTTACCATCAGGTGACCCATCGCCTCGTTTGCCCCCTATACCATAAAAAAAAAAAAAACTAGTCAGCTTATCTGAACGTATAATGGACCGCTTATAAGTCTAAATACTTAAACAGAGTCCTTTACCAATACCAATACCCCAGCCTCTGCGAGCTACTGCATTCTAAGTTCCGTTCCCCATCCGAGACTTGCGGTATCCCTTACCCTGGGTTCCTCTCTCAATCCATTTCTCCTCATACAAATTTACCTTCTTCCTTTCTTTCCCGTCTTAAAACGACTAAATTACCAAGGAGGGCTGGCGTCAGACAGGCGGCAAAGAAACCAACCGAGACCCTTTGCAATGTTCCACTTAGCGCCGATCCAAAACAACATTAGGAAGAAGGCAGGAAAATGATGATTAATTATGAATATTGACCTTTAGATATTGTTTAGTCACCCGTAAACTATTTTTTATTTTTAACCAACTTCAAAAAGGAGGATGTTATGTATTTGGTTAAATAGCCAAGTTGAAAACAGCCGTAACCAATAAGCGTGTATGACAGCTGGTCTGATGAATGTGGATGAAGCAAAAACTGTAAGTCAGGATCGTGGTAAATCGCACTCTATGGTCTCTGCCTACCCTAGAAAATATTAATATTGGCGTGACCTTATGTATGGTTGTTTTACTGAATACGGGCAAACAAGCAGACGAGTTACCTAATGGTAAGTGACAACCGCCGCCAGTGGGCACTTGCAACTCAAGAGTCACAAGTGCGTTGCCGGCCTTTAAGGTGAGAGTAGAGGAAGGAGAAGAAGAAGAGGAGAGCCCCCTGTCCTCTTAGGGATAATAGGGAACTGTTAAGCCCTCCGGTAACCTCACTCACTTGGCGAAATACAATGAAATCATTGCTTCACTGCTGGTATTCTGTGAGGCCGTGGTATCATTCCGGTCAAGCCGGCCAAGGCATGACACATTTCATTGATTACAGTTTAGTTCTATAATATTGGACGAACGAATCGTCCAGTATTGTACTCATGGGTGTCAAGTTCACCTCCATACAAAGTTGCAATATCAAACATGCAAATAAACACTACAAATCAAACGGCTAGAGCTAGATAACATCTACTAGTTACTAGACGTTACGTAACTCGACCTTGGTTATGTAACGTTCACGTGGTTGCGCCCGCGCACGTGGACATTGCACGCGACTCGTTTGTTTACGCCGATCCCGCCAGAGATGCGCTGTTGTTGAACGAGTTTTTGTTTTCTATTCTATTCTATTAGTTACTTAATTATGTAATATACATAGAGAGAAAAGGACCTACTCGGCGTATCTACTTACAGTATTACATAGTTGTACTTAACTCAGTAAGTACATAATGTGTAGCTAAGAGCGATGTTTCCGCTTTTCCGTTTTTGCTCATATTGTTGTCGTTCTTATGATTTTAAAGGCCTTAACTTACAAATTAAAACAATATTTTTTTTCTAACTGTATTCCGTAGAGTACGGATCTTGCTTTCTTGTGCCTATTTTGTAAAAAAAAAACAACACGCATTTCCTTATATTCACATTTATAAATATAAAATGTAAACCACCCCGACTCGAAAATCGCTTCAACGATTAGAAAAGAGCTGATGATCTTCGAACGGCTGAACAGATTTCCTTGAATGATATCTAAGAAGTCTCTCAATCAAGTCACCTTCTAAACATAAAAAAACGCACTTAAATCGGTCCATTCGTTTGGGAGATGCCACAGACAGACACACAGATACATAGACACGTCAAATTTATAACACCCCTCTTTTTGCGTGGGGGGCTAAAACACAACATTATACACATATATACCATACCAGCTGTCGTAATTAAGCTGAAGTATTTTTTCTTCTGATTGTTCGTTTGTTTAAACGCGCTAATCTCTCGAACTAGCCTCGCAATCGAAGCAATATTTTTGTGTAGGATAGAGTATTCAATGAGGAAGGTTTATTTATTTATTTATTTTAAGAAACACAAACAGTGTAATGTACATTATTTATCTTAAAGGCTAACATGCGTAAAGTTTTGATCTGTGTCCACAGCATCTGCGATTCTATATTATTATACTTAAGCTATGAAAGAAATAACAATGTATATTATCTAACATCGATAAATTTTAATACCTTCTTAAATGTACTTTAATATGTATTTTCTGGTTGTATGATTCACTCAATATAATACTATAATAACTCCAATTTAGACCTGTTTACAATAGAATTAAATTTTGCTTGTTTTTTACAGAATATATCTAAGTGTCTAAAATTGTTTGCGTTTAAATAGTTATATGTATGACATATTCTTATCATAGGCGAATTCCTACCAAGAATAGTACAATATTTGGATAAAACAAACATATTCGTAATATGGTGTCGGAGTGGTGGAGGCCGAAATGGTACTTTTATTTTTATTTTTCCTAATAAATCAAATCAAAGTTATAGGCTATGTAACAAGTTCAACATTTCAACATGTTCGTTCCTAAATAGGATAGGAGCAGAACCTGAGAGTGAGCCTATGACCAGTGCAGGCCAGTGCAACCTGGTCGAAACGTAAGGCAATTCAGAGGTTACAAACCTCTGAAATACCTATTTCGTAATCGCGTTAATTCCCGTGTAAATACATAATTATAATTTTAAATTTACTACAAAACAACGTCAGTCCTGTAGCAGAATTGTAATTGAATTGGAAACACTCAATCGGTATAGTACCATGAAGAAGACTGAAGAAAGCATTACAGGAATATGGCCATAGCGCTATTATTTTTTGCTAGAGAATGACGTCACACAGTACCACCGGATAGGGCTGTCACAAATGATAATACCGGTTTCGAGATTGTTAAAGACACCAATTCCCGCTTCGGGTAAGGTTTAGTTTTGTATAAATAAATACGTATATTTTTTGTATTATATTATATCTACACAAATAAGTCTAATTGATGTGTCATGTCATAATAACAGCATTTTACTAAATGGATTAGGATGTTTACACGGTACATATAACAAAAAATCTATTTTAAAAATTGTTGTCTGTCTGTCTGTTTGTTCCGGTTAATCTCCGGAACGGGTGGACCGATTTCCACGAGTTTTTCACTGGTGTTATACAGATCAACTTAGGCTAGTTTTACTTTGGAAAAAGAATTAGGGTTCCGCGCTAAATATATAAATATGTACACGCGAGCGACGCAGCGCGGGGAACCGTAGCAAAGGTTAAATATGCACATGTTAGGGCGCATGGGTAAACGCTCGTTTTAGATTTAACAAACTGATATGATATGTACATGTAAAACAAAAAAAATATAATTATGATATACATTTGCATTACCAATGTAAGTGACGTCAATATCGCGCACCTAGATCTAAAGGGAGTTTGTAGTTATTATTGCACGTATGGGCCGGCTCGACCCCGCTCGATACAACGGCCTCACAGAAAACCGGCAGTGAAGCAATGCTTGCATTGCATTTCGCCGCGTGAGTGAGATTACCGGAGGCCCTAACCCTTCTCTCTACCTTATTCCCGTACTTCCCCTCTCCCCTCTCCCCTCTTCCCAATCTTCCCCCTTCCCACTCTGCCCCCCCACCCCCTCTTCTCGTACTCCCACCTTAAAGGGCGGCAACGCACTTGTGACTCTCGAGTTACAGGTGCCCATGGGCGGCGGTAGTCATTTACCATCAGGTGACCTGTCTGCTCGTTTGCAGTTATACAATAAAAAAAAATTGCTTAACAATGTATTGTGTTTTTGTTTTATTTTTTGAGTTGAGCCCGTGCTGGTGATATTTTTAAATCTGGTTTGAAATAGAGATAAGAAATTCGATGGTGTGCATAACTCAAAAGTTGAAATTTTTGAGTTAGCTCCCTTTTTTTTTCTTAGGTAGGTGTGCGATATATCCCTATGCCTTATCACTAGTAATCACTACTAAGGGTCACTAACTTTCTAGCTAGAAAACGCCGTAACATATATTATATTTTATTAGAACAAAGTTCCTTATCGCACGTCACACTTCGACGCTCGGTGGATGGGGGGCTAAATGAAACAACGACTTGATTTATTTTATTTCCGCCATATGTAGATTCTGCGTGATACTACTGTACCTTGGTGTTGGTTGTATCCTAATTGTTCCGGATGTCTTAATAAAGCTGTTCCCGGATCCCTCCTACTTAAGGCGCAGTACGGCACACCGTGTGGTTTTAGTCGGTTCGATTCCGACACACCGCCCCACCGAAAACCCCGGTGGGGTGACGGCCCGAGGGGGATTCCACACGCACAAAAAAAAAGAAAAATGGTTGTATCCTAATTATTCATATATTAGTTCGACCAACTGTCACAGATGGCGCAATTTAATTTCGAGTTTTTACTATATTCACTATACAATTATACAATTTATTCAACCCATTAAATATACTTAATTACTTATATACAGCGAAAGCAAGTTTATTCCAACAGGGTGCGGGTGTCCCAAAATTATTCACTCATAACTCACGTTTTTTTTTTTAATATTTCGCATTAGTCGCATTACATTCCACCATGTGAGCCCGTGGGTTTTCTTGCGTAATTTGATGTAACTAGAAATTAACTAAGTGTTCTTTATAAATAACCCTTATCACTACATATTGTGAAACAAAGTCCCCCGCCGCGTCTGACACACAAACTGAAAAACTACTGAACGGATTTTCACGCGGTTTGCACCAATAGACAGAGTGATTCATGAGGAAGGTTTACGTGTATAATTAATTAAGGTTTTGTGTAAATCGGTAAAAAAATATAATGATGATTGTTGAAGATATCTCTACCACCCGTACGAAGCCGGGGAGGGTTGCTAGTTACTTATAAAATAAAACACGTTAACTTTCCCTTAAATAGCTATTAAGTATTTAACATAGTGATCAAAAATAGATATCCTACTTGGCACATTGTATGATAATAATGATTTAATCTGGCACACACTCAAAATTTGATACCTATTCTTGCGCCGTATTTAATCATATTAAATCATCTTATCAAAAACGTAAGTGAATTATTGGATCGCATTACTTAATATTGCATTCAACACCATTTACTGCTGAATCCATACAATACTTACAAAAATATTTTTAACAAAAAATTAAACCGACGAAAAGAACTAAAAAGCAAAAAATAAATAAACCATTTAAGTCTTAAGTATTGAGCTTATTTACATAAACTATCAAATTTTTTATAAACTTATTTTGAGTCGGCGCCAAACGATGTCCACCCTTGAGGTATATCCAATCTAACAAAAAAAGAATAATCAAAATCGGTTCATAAATAACGGAAAAAGGGCTGAACATACAAAAAAAATATATAGATACGGTCGAATTGAGAACCTGTTTTTTTTTCGTCGGTTAAAAATATGAAAAAAAAACTCTCAAACAAGAACCACTCTCATGTATGTCATTCGCATGTCGGTGTTTGATAGAATAATTTTATTTTAATGCAGTAAATACCCTTTCCACTTCACAAAAAACTTTGATTAATCGTCATACATATGAATATCATATTTATTCTTACGTCGGGGGTTTTTTAATGAATGCACATTGACATGTTCTCTACAATTATTGCATATTTATGATTGAAAAGGAATGATTACAAATAGATCTTGTAATATATAAAAAAACCCTTAACCAAGAACTTTCATTAGAAAAAACAGTCAGTCGTAGGACAGCACGTCAGAAGTGAAAACATAACTTCACAATGTATTTGCATATACATACACACACACATCTGTATATATATAATTAGGTTGAAAATAACAAGTAGGTAATAACATATCTAAATGTATACATATGGTACACTGGAAGTTCTTCACTCCTGGCCGCTCATAAATGTTTGAATTTCGAATGTTATATTTTTTCAAATAAAAGAAACTCGGCTCCGTCTTACGAATTTTCGATCAGGGTCACGTATCCTGACGCGAGTTTAACATTTTTACAAATCCCAAAAAGTGCACAACGCCGCTAAAGAAGTTTTCACTTCAAAAAAAAAGTAAATGGATTTTGAATTAGTAAACAACCAACATCAAACAACATTAGTATCGCGCAGAATCCACAGATGGCGTAAATAAAAAAATCAACTCGCGGTCAGCATTTTTTCGTTGCGCTAATAATCGCGCTTGGTTCCAATAATATAATGTAATTTATCTTCTAATTCGTGACGACAGCTGTGAAATTCTGTCCTTTGTTACGCGAAATGCGCAACACCAATCGACAACTGACCATGCTACGCAAGATTTCGTAGGTACGTGGACCACCCCCGTCTGACATAAAACTTTGTACCAAAACAGGTTCTTACTCAATTAAAATTCGTTTTCCTCGAAAAATAACAAACATGATCAAAATTCATTCAATTTTCGCACTTGGCAAGTGACCAAACTCCAATGCGCAAACATTTTTCCCGAATGATTTGGCAAAACCATTACAAGTATAGTAGGTATTGGTTAGTTCTCAGGACATGTGTATCATTGGCGCAGGAAAACATTGTACAACAAGCAATGGTGGGCTAATATGTCAATTAAATAATGAACTGAAATCATACAAGTTTGACTCACCCTTGAATTACCTCGAAAAGGCATTTGTACTATTATAGTACACATTTTACATGAACTTTGATCTGCGGCAAAATTTGTTTTTAGTCGATACTAATATTATAAAGCTGATTAGTTTGTTTGTTTGGTTGAACGCACCAATCTCAGGAACTACTGGTTAGAAAAAAACAAATTATGATAAAAAAGTATCTTATTTGAAGGAGCGCAACTTTCAAATAAACTACCCTCTAAAATAAAAAATGTGAACTCATTTAACGTATTTAAAGCCAAGCTAGCACAGCACATTTTACAAAACGTCTCCTGAAAGAAAATGCGTCAAGTGGGTGTAAATTGAACTCATTATTGCATTGTATAGCGTCTATTCTGAGTACCTTAAATGTGATCTACTGTTCTTATGTAAGTGACTTTGTCTTTATGAGAATAAATTCTTTAAACATAGAATTGAAAAATTCTTTTAGTATTGCATAGCCCATTTATCTAGGCTATATAACATCATGCTACGACCAATAGGAGCGGAGTAGTGGCCGTAAACGCTGGTGAAACTTCGGGGACGGCTAGTGTATTATATGGACATACACATAGAAATATATATTTTATTGCATAAAACTGTAACATTTCGGATTTTGCCACATTTTATTAGTATTTAATGAGACCAGATACAATTTAAAGTTAAGCTAAAATATTATTTTAAAAAAGTTTATAGTTTATTATATACATTTTTATGATATGTCAATTTTAGTTTATTTACTTTTAATTTTAATAACATAATAGCGCACAACAAAAAAATGATGTTATAAATTTAACTAAAACTCTCTGGTGATATAAAAGAGTGGTCGCGAGTTTGTTTGCCCGATTTCTTCTCACAAGGCTCAACCATTTGGAAACAGGCATAGATCGACACGGGCAGAGATGATATTATGTTATCCATTTTCTTTTAAAGTTTTACATTTGACAAAGCAACCTATTGTTGCGATACTCGTGTGTATTATAATCAAAAATAATCTGAAACTGATTCATAAAGAATAATGTTAATTTTTTTAATGTTTTTGTTGAGGGGTATAGAACTCTATTAATTACCTCACGTTTATATGTAGCTAGAGGTGATTACAAAGAGCAATTAACCACTTTTTTACCTTAAGTGATCTCGCCTTATGTAATTAGACCATGTACAAGTTGTAATACTATAGTTATTCTTTGACGTAAATAAGATGGTGAGCAATAGCTAAAAACCAGGCATGTAATAGAGCTCCGTAAACGTAACCGAAACTATATTACATAAAAATAAAAAAGTAGCCTACGAGAGAATGAGAAATAAAAAGTAAAATCAACACAAATAATTTACTAATGTTATAAATTTAATTTTAGATAATTTATATAAAAGTTATTGGTCAAATTAACACAGATGTGTTAAATAATTAACATAAATTAATGAACTAGCTAATTTTAATACGCAAATGCACAAAAATGACACCACGTTGGCATTGACGCATTTTCTGAAGGCTTCGTAGTACGCAGGCGCAAAGACAAAAATTATGGGAAACACTATCTACTTGTATTCTATCTCATTCTCTCGCAGGCTAAATCCTATTTATGAATATGTTTGTATCTTTTTAGTGCTATATACGTTCTATCTCATTCTCTCAAGCTAAATCCTATTGTATTGTGTTTGTCTCTTTCTAGTGTGACGTAAGGCTTCGTAGTAGGTACGCAAGCGCAAAGACAAAGATTATAAGAAACACTGTCTACTTGTATTCTATCTCATTCTCTCGCAGGCCAAATCCTACTTATGAATATGTTTGTCTCTTTTTAGTGTGAGTTTTTCGTTGCATGGAATTTCAAATCACAACGAGTCTAAAGAAGTTTCACTTCATTAAAAATCTATTCGAAACCGTACCCGACTTTGAAATAAAAGTTTCCAATATTTTCGGATCGGAGCGAAGTCTAAATAAAGACACCTTAGTACAGGATTCTATTTCTATATGACTGAAATGGTTATATAATATTGTTTATGTTTATTATAATTTCGTTCTTACGGAGCTATAATAATCGTTTATAAGGCTTTTGTGCTTTGACTACCAAATGATAATCCAGGAATATAGGCAAAACAGTACCTAGGTTTCACTTTTGCATTGACAATACTTTGCACCCAGACATCAGACGGAAGCGTATGACAACCATACCATGTTTCGGGAACTTATATTAGATCAACAAATAATGAATACTTAATAACGCGATCACGAAATAGGTATTACATACCTCTGAATTGCCTGATGTTTCGACCAGGTTGCACAGGCTGCCTGTGACCACAGTCAGTGCAACCGATCGCGAAAGTTTAAATGTTAGTATAACAACTAATGAAGTGGTAAGCCAAGTATAGTTGTCATATATAAACCACAAAACTAAACTCCTTAACACAATTCGAGTATTAGGTATAGTGGAAAACAATAGCAAGATGCAATTCCGCACGGAAGCCGCATCCAGGACTTCGGCCTCAGTAATCGTAAACATTTCTATAACTAAAGTGATAAAAACGGTAAAACAAAAACTACACGTTATTCTTTTATCTACTATCGATTTTGTCCACCCAAAGGTTGCGTGTACCACTCTTAGCGATAAGGCCGCCTATTGTACATATCCACTTCGTGTATTTTTTTAATGCAATATGTCGTTAGTGTACAACAAAGATTATTCTATTCTATTCTATTCTATTCTGAAAAAGCTCATAGTCCATCTGAAGATATGCGACTGATAAATTACACTAGATAATTGTAATTCAACCTGTTAACAGTAGCTAAACTTTTAAACATAGTTGAGGCTATATTCCAATCTTTTTGATAGATTTAATATTAGGGACATAAGTAAAATGTAAATGTTAATAAACTCAAATCACATCACAATAAAACCTTACGTACAACAATTAATAAAAAAAAACACCACAAAGATACACTTACTTATTTAAAACAACCTTGTGACAAAACTAAAACGTTGTTTTCGCATTGTTATTATGTAACTTATATTTTTGGTGTAAATTTTCCTTAAAAGAATTAATAACTATAAAAACTTATCTCAGAATAACAAACTTCACTATTCTTAAGCACGGTAACAACCTGTTTTTTATAATATGACTCAACCTCAGTTAAAACAGAAGCAAACAACAGCACATTCAAATACATCAACAGTTAATTTTTAAGTGCGTTTTCTCAAAGTTAATTTAAAAGCATCGCATTATTCTGATGATATAAATGATGACATACATAGTCATAGAGTTCAAATCCCGCTTAGGAATGTTGGCGCTTTTTGCATTAGTCTTAGTCTTTCTATGTATATTGTGTATTAACAAAAACAATGTCTACGTGTGTTCATACATGTTCAAGAAACCACGGTACAAGTCATAATATCACCGAATATTTCATCATTTGCCCTTTGCATTTGCCATACATTTGCCAATTTTATTTAGTTTTGTGCAATATGTTTCCTGATTTCATTCTACTCTATCATTAGTCATTTCACTGCGTACTCCCTTTCTAGTCATATCCTCTTTCAGGAAGTCCATTTATCTTTTCGTGACCATCTACTCTTGTATCCGTCAACTTCCATGCATAAAACTCCTTTCATAACATTGTGCTCATTCCTCATCACATGTCTTTACCACGATAATCTATTGCCCTTCAACTTTTCATCCACTAGTTACAGGCTCCCCCTTATATATTAATTCCTCACCTTATCCGTCCTGGTCACACCACACATCCATCTCAACATTCGTATTTCAGCTACACGCAGGCGTCTCTTATCCATTTGCTTTTTGGGGCAACTGTCAGATCCATACAGGACAGGCAGTCTAATGATAGACTTATGTTAGGTTCATATAATCAAGAAACCATTCGTTTTGCTTACGGACGGTAAAAAATCGTTAAATTGTCATCGAAAATTTTACCGTCTGTAAGAAAAACGTATCGTTTCTTGATTCTGTCCTTTTACAGTTGATGTACTTATCCTAGTGGTCTTCCCACCACAGGACGGCCTCTACGAGTGAGTGCAGTCTCGGTTCTGTTTCCTATCCGAGACATGCGGTAACCCCTATCCTAGATTCATGCCCCTGCCACTTTTTCCTCCCCCAATTTACCTTTTTCAGCTTTTCAGATCATAACACTAAGTCAATTCGTATTGCAAGCATAGATTCGCAATTTTCTTTATCAACATACAAATAAAAAAACCCCATAGTAAGCGGCTGGTTCTAACTATAAAACATTATATAAAAAGGAAGGAAAAAATGTTATGTCATTGTTTCAGAAATCGTCATCGTGTGATGTTATGAGTCATTCGTGACGTCATAAATGTTAACCCTTTTCAAACAATTGTTTTACATTGCAAATTTATTCAAACTAATCTCACCTTGTCATATTATGGTTTCTCCTGTGATTGTTCGCGTTTATATATATATATAAATGTTACGTACATTGGTTTAAAATAACCTGTGTGCTACGGCGTTAGTGCTCTTATATATATAGGTATGTATTTAGAAAAAAAAATGTAAGTATGTTTATCCGTGTTGTAATGTTTTTTTTTTATGGTATAGGGGCAAACGAACAGACGGGTCATCTGATGGTAAGTGACTACCGTCGCCCATTAACACCTGCAACTCAAGAGTCACAAGTGCGTTGCCGGCCTTTGAGATGGGAGTACGCTCTTTTCTTGAAGGTATCGGTCGTATCGGTCCGGAAATACCGCATTTCTGGAGAACCGCACAGTGGTGGATTGCCAATTATCCAGGTGATCTGGATAAAAGTTTTGCTGCGTTGAACGATGGCAAAACGCTGCGGCCCGGTATAAGTCCGAACAATTCCTCGGAGCACTCCCCATGATATTTGCGATAGAGAATGCAGAGTGAAGCTACATCTCTACGCAACGCCAAGGGGTCAAGCCGATCTGAAATATCCTGGCAATCGACGATTCGAGTCGTTCTTCATTGAATTTTATAACTTTAACACCAGTACGGGTATGTACATCATATAACGAGACCGAAAACGTTTAAAAAAAGTAAGATAAAAAAGTTTTTTGTTTGTTGAAAGGTCGTTGAACCTTCCAGTTGGACCTCCAAAATGCTGTTTGTTAAAGACAATTTAACACCAACGACCTTTAGGACCGTAGTAGTTAGTGACGCTTCGTCCATAACCACGGGCGAATCTGCAGGGAATAGCTAGTGTTTGATAAATGATGAATAAAAAGAGTATAGGTACTAAACCCATCGGGCACCTCCAATTCGGCTAATAGAAGTGACAGTGTTTATAATACAAAGCAAGAGTATTTTTCTCTCAAGGCCAAACAACTTTATTTTTTTATGTTTATTATACCTGTAACCGGTGACTAGTCATCTTGAGGAAAAATAATAAACGAAAGGAAAAAAATACTTCATTTCATATTTTATTTTACAATTTTCATTTTGAGTTCTTCAGACATTATCCAAAGTGATCATTTGTATAAGGTCTGTTTAATAGTTTTTATAACATCCAAAATGTTCGTATACAAATATTATAAAGCTGAAGAGTTTGTTTGATTGAACGCGCTTATCTCAGGAACTACGGGTTCAAATTGAAAAATTATTTTAGTACTGGATAGCCCATTTATCGAGGAAAGCTATAGGTTATATAACATCACGCTACGACCAATAGGAGCAAAGCAGTGTCCATAAACGCAGGGGAAACTACGGGGACGTTTACGAATAAGTGGTACATTTTGGTAATTTTGTGCATTCGCTTCTAGAGTTTTCTAGCGTGGTAACTTTATTTTATTGAATATAATTTAGGTTTATATTATATATAATAATGTATAGCTATATTTCGAAATGGACGAAATTAGTTTTTTCCCTAGTACGATTACCATGCTGCGGTTGATGTAACCACATAGCCACATAACTGCAGCTGCGAATTAATTAAGCAAGTTGAAGTAGGTAAATACAGTATAACAAACTTTAATATGTAATGATTTAACTTATTATTCGAAATTCTCTAGAATTTTCCGTGAGAGGTAATCTTACTACTATTATGAATGCGAGCGTTTGGATGGAATTTAGGGCTGCCATCCGTCCGGGTTTCCCCGGATTTGTCCTAGTTTAGAGGGCGTCCGGGGAGCGTCCGGGCGGGGTTTTCAAAAAGTCTCCGAGCAAAACCCGGACACTCTGTGTCAGGGGACAATTATAATTGTTAGATGAACCGTTAACAAGCTACAAACTTAAATGGAATCGGCGTTTTTTTTTAAGGTGTCCGGGAAAGAATCTCGGTTTCACCCATGTGTCCGGAGTTTTTTAAGTTTTTGTCCGGAGTCGGCAATTTAAGTGATGGCAAGCCTAGGATGGATGGATGTTTGTTAGTAGCTCACAGAGACCGGGGTCGCGTACCCGAATGTCACAGGAAATACAGGAGTAATTCCTGTGACTGGAGAGGCCACTGGGATAGGAAACCCAGCTGGCCAATATGTATGTATGTCTTTAGAAATATATAAGTATGTTTATTAGCAGTCTGGTTACCATAGTACAGACTCTGCCTAGTTTGGATCAGATGGTCGTGTGTCAGATATATCAAGTTATTATTATTACTAGAGATCGCGTGGTGGTCGAATGGTTTTATTTTCGTTGGCCCGTATAACTTGAGCTGTCATTGTATAGATTTACTTACCATTCGTTTTTTATTTTATTTTGATTCTCAGCTGCCCTTCGATTCTACAAAAATATTACCACGGCTTTCCATGTTTTATGTACTAGAACAGTAGTGTAAAATCTTCAACATATTTTAATATTGGAAATGTTCCAGGACCTTACTGTTTCCGGTGGTAGGAATATGGGTTCAGTAACTCCTGTAAGTCATGTGACATGGTGTTGAATAAAGTCAGCAAAAGTTAGCCATATATTGATATATTGCCTGGCGAAGATACTTCCTCAATCTCTGTGGAAAGGAAAGACCGCAAGAAAATTACGAAAAATTGTTCGTGGGAGAGCCATGCTTCGGCACGTATGGGCTGGCTCGACCGGACTGATACCACGGCCTCACAGAAAACCGCCGCGTGAGTGAGGTTACCGGAGGCCCTAACACTTCCTTCTCCCCTCTTCCCGCTCTTCCCCCCCCCCTTCCCGCTCTTCCCCCACTTCCCCCTCTTCCCCTACTCCCACCAGCAACGCACTTGCGACTCTTGAGTTGCAGGTGCCCATGAGGGCGGTAGTCATTTACCATCAGGTGACCCGTCTGCTCGTTTGCCCCCTATACCATAAAAAAAAAAAAACTAGTCAGCTTATCTGAACGCATAATGGACCGCCTATAAGTCTAAATACTTAAACAGAGTCCTACACCAATACCAATACCCCGGCCTCTGCGAGCTACTGCAGTCTAAGTCCCGTTCCCCATCCGAAAAAATAGTAGTTTCTGCTGAAGTTTAAATTCATTGTGAAAGAATTCAGTCCATTAGCAGTTTGTCGTGTATATTACTCAACATTACCCTTGGCACATTTGCTGCCAGTTCCCAGAACTATAATGATTCCTCCGGGCATACCTAGACTATCTGTTTTTCACGCAGTCTTTCTATCATTAGTACGTTTTTGTTGACTGGCTTTTTTTATTCATCTTACTAATATTATTAACGTGAAAGTGTGTGAAGATGTATGGATGTGTAGATGTTTGTTACTCTTTCACGCAAAAACTACTGAACCGATTGCAATGAAGCTTGGTATATAGATAGCTGGAGACCTGGATTAACACATAGGCTACTTTTTATCCCGATCTTCCTAGGGGATCGGGACTTACGCGGGTGAAACCGCGGGGCCCAGCTAGTAATTTTATATTTTTTAAATTTATTGGTTCTTGAAAAAAACTATCTCTCTTTTAACGCTAAGAGGCGCTATAGAAGTAGCTGGAGCCTCAGACTTGCGATCAAGGGGTTGGGGTTTGAATTCCAACCCATCATACAAGTACCTTAGTGCAAAGAGTTGACAAAAATACTAGTATCGGATGAACTGTTACCATTGGTAGTAGTGTGAAAAGTTTTATAAAAAAAATACAAAAGAATAAGAAAGAAAAAGAAGAAAGTTAGTATAAAATATTAAGTATATATATAATTAACTCATAAAAAGTATCACCTACTTTAATGCGGCTAAATCATGATAAATTGAAATAAGCTACATCTTATTACAATTTATCGTGATTGGAATACATTCTTCATCCCTTAATTTTCTACCCTTAGAGGTCGAATATTTTCTTCAAATTTCATTGGGACCAACCTTGAGTACAACCAAATTCATTAAAAAAATAATTATTGAAATCGGTTCACAAATGGCGAAGATATCACGTAACACAAATAAAAACTTGTATAAAAAGTGTAAACAGTTTATTTTTTTACAAACTTCTCCAGCGAAGCTTTGTTATTTTCGACTCAAAATACTCTAGACGAGTTAGAGCTAGATGAGTTGCGGTGGAATGCTGTGGGGGTTGTTGTTGGGGCTGCTGTTGCCCATGAATAACCATTAACACCTGTTACACCAAGATCTGCTAATGTCAAATTTGCTCTGGCCGCGGGCTCACCATATTTAGCAAGCTGTAAGCTTCAAGTGTTTGAAGATGCGTTTCGTGGGAGAGCCATGCTTCGGCACGTATGGGCCGGCCCGACCAGAGGTATCACAGCCTCACAGAAAACCGCCGCGTGAGTGAGGTTACCGGAGGCCTTAACCCTTCTCTCTCCCCTCTTCCCCACTCTTCCCTCTCTTCCCCTACTCCCACTTTAAAGGCCGGCAACGCACATATGACTCTTGAGTTGCAGGCGCCCATGGGCGGCGGTAGTCATTAACCATCACGTGACCCGTTTGCTCGTTTACCCCGTATGCCATAAAAAAAAATTAGCTAACGGCCTCGGTTTTGTGGAAATATACTCTTATAAATAAGCGTAAGCGTACACACAAATATAAAAAACAGTAACCTCTTCCTTTTTGAAGTCGTTTAATAAAGAGGCGACAACAAAGCTATAAGGAAACTGTTAAGACGTACTAGACATTAATATACGTTATTAAGTAGATAGTATTATTTAGTCAGGAGTGTATGCGTGCCAAATTTTCAAAAGGTTGGTTCCGCGTAGTTAACGCATAAAGCTAAGATAATTGTGGAGAAATCGTTATTCTCTACCCTACAAAACCCTACGAAATATATAATCAGATATATGTTGCATTCTGCGTTGTGCTCGTACGATCAGAGGTTTCTTACATCTGTAATTTTACATTTTAAAACATTAAAATTGATGCAGTAAAAATATTTCTGACATAAATAAACATAAAATTAGAAAAATTCAAAATTTAAAATACCCCTCGAAAAAGAAACTCGAAAATCTCATAAACGAATAGAAAAGAGCTGTTGATCTTCGAGAAGCTAAAGAGTTTCCTGAATACAAGCTGAGGACACTCTCGATTAAGTCATCTTTCAAACAAAAACGGTCCATCCGTTTAGGAAAACTCAAAGGACCTGTTGCTACCACATGAATACCGAAAGAAAATTCCACATACAGTGATGTGATACAGTGATCTTTATCAAAGTACCAGACAATCAACATCTCACACTTTCTATTTATGACAATTTTCGTAGATCGGCTTGCAATATTTCAATTATCTTCAATTCAATCCTCTATTCTGCTTACCGGTGGTATTACACGTTAAACAAATTACTGGATATGACGCCACAAACAATGAACTACCCTGACCTTCAACCGTCTCAGGAAAAACCCTGTTTACGATGACAAGCAGTTTTGCCAGTTATTGCACAATTTATGACATATTCTCAACACACCGTCGCGGTTCAATAATCTTCAACTAAAACCTTGGCCAATAATAAACCTGAACTTGAATGAATCATAGGAGGTACCCACGTCCACCAATCACATCTAACGGTTGTTGTATTACTACGACACTATTAGTATGCCCGAAAGCCAAAAGTAGGATCTTCATAAAAAAATAGAAACATAACACATTGCTTATTGTTTTCACCTGTGTTGTTTTTAATAGTCAACAGGACATCTCTTATGTTTTCTTTATCCTTTTTTTTAAATTATTCTTTCCCTAATTTTCAGTTTTCATATTTTCAAGCCTAATTTCAGTTTAATTACTTTTAAATTAACAGCGCACTACAAAAAAGTGATGTAGTAGATTACATATAGCTTCGTTTCCCGTCACAATCTGACTTAATTATGGGAGAGGTTTTATTAAATTTCAATCCAATTCTTCAAATTAATAAATATTATTCAACTTTTTAACAAATTAAAAAGAAATCGTGGTTGTAGAGATCCTCTAGATAATTTCAGACTGGTACCATCCCCACAAGTCTTACAGCTTTACCATGTTGAATGCAACAGGCCGGAAAAGAGCCTTCCGTTCACGTGAAGCATTGGCCACACATTTTTTTAAATCAGCAACAATAGGATTAAGTATTTTAATTTTTATATTGTATTTCGTTTTACACGCTTTAACACTTATAATCTAACTATGTGAACCAATATTCGAAGTCAATTTTAATCTACTTGTAATTGTCGCATCGAAATGAAACTTTGTATGTATATTGTAAGATCTCGCTTGGCTGAGAGGATTTTGGGGAAGAGGTGTCCTTCTCGGAGGAGTATAGGAATTGATAGAAGCTGGGAACTGGTATTAATATATTAGCAACTGGACTAGCTACAATAAATACATTCACTTTATAATGGCTTCAAAGATGTGGCGCAGCAACTTGATAGCCGTCCACTCTGTCTGCACGCTGAACTGCTTCTCTCATTTGTTCTATCAATTATACATTTTGAATTATCTACTTCGAATCGAATCCAGTGCGGGCTTCTCACACACCAGTACTAACATATATCACAGAGGTCTGATATACTACATTATGTAGTTCGACTGATAATACTATAATTTGACATCTTGGAGCTGTATTGATGATGGATCCAGGAGGTGGATAGTGGAACTCTTCCGTGGCTACTAGTAAACCCCTCCAGTTTGCACTCATATGATTCGTTGTGACAAGTCCAACAGAGTAAGCTCAACTTAGTAACGATGGTCTGATGATGGAGTCAGGAGGTGGATACTGGAACTCTTTAGTGGCTCCTAGTATACCACTCGAGTATGGGCTCATATGATTCATTTCGACAAGTCCAACAGAGTAAGCTCAACTTAGTAATGATGGCCTGATGATGGAGCCAGAAGGTGGAAGTGGAATTATTTTTTACTTTTAATTTAGTTTACCATTTAAGCGGGTTTTTTTAGTTTTTCTAAACTGTAATTTATTATTCATCTTTCCTGCTCATGAAATCAGGCGGGAAAGCCCACTCTCATACAAATTAGTTATCATGAACAGGAAACGGGAGTTCCGGACATTCTGCTATTAAAAAATCAATTAAATACTTTTTTAAATCAACCTATTGAGCTGGCTTTTCCAGCAACAGTTCATGTGACCTACGTTCTGACCTTCACTTATGCTTTCGGTTATAAAAAAGAAACCGGATTACCGAGACAGCATTAAGTTAGATTTTAACAGTAGGTACTAAATTTAATTGAGATTGTATAGTCGATAGGTTGTGTAATTTGTTATAGTATTTTTTCTTAATTTTAGACAATTTTAGAAGTGCAAAACGTACGATGGAATACCAATAAAACAATTAAGAATTAAGTAGAGTAAGTCAACAAAAGTGTTGACTCTGTCTCTAACTAAAATAGGTTTAGTTCTAGATTTTTAAAAAACAAAACGTAATCTTAGTAAAAATCAGAATGGGCACCTCTATCAGTCATCATAACATAAATAAACCATCTCTCGAACCCCCGAAAGGTTAGAAATTAGTTATTTTTCACTGAATTATACACGAACACATGTTTTCTTTTCAAAATATTCTTCTGTTTCAAAATATATTCTACTAATATTATAAACGCGAAAGTTTGTAAGTATGGAGGGATGGATGTTTGTTACTCTTTCACGCCAAAACTACTGAACCGATTGCGATGATTCTTGGTATGTAGATAGCTGGAGACCTGGATTAACATATAAGCTACTTTTTATCCCGATATTTCCACGGGATTGGGACTTAGGACTTGGTGACACCGTGGGGCGCTGCTAGTCTAAAATAGATTTCTGCCAAATCTCATCTCGATTAAAAAGTAGTTCATAGTAATAAGTAATGGCTTATGCAATAGTTAGAGTTTTTTAATCAGCTGTAATCATCGAGCCATTTTTCAAGATTTTTTTCCTGGAAGTGACGACAATCTTGCGATAGGATTGTCGTTTTATATGCTATGGTGATTGCAAATTGGATTCACGATTTTTATAAGTAATTAATACAATCTGGTACTCTTGGTACCTCACTGGCGTGTATATTGTATATTAGTAACTCACCACGGACGGCATTGCAGTGGTAGCAGAGCATTTTGATTTGACATATTGATTTTTTCCGACATCTTCAACAATCATCATAGTTTAAAAGACCTAAGCGTACTGACGAACAGACGGTGGGAAGCGACTTTGTTTTATACTATGTAAACTTATACTATATATATTATGTACACATATTATGTAGTATAATATACCTACTGAGCGATACTGCCCTTAAATCGATTTCCTATATTCGCTCCATCCCATGATTGCTGTAAGAGATTGCCTCAGTGCGATAAGGCCGACAATTGTATTAGCCATCCAACATTGCTGTGCTCCTACTCCTTTAAATTATTTGTGTACAATAAAGAAATATATTTTCTATATATTAATACGTGAAGCGAAAACTTTGGATCCCTTTTTACGAAAATTGGGCCGACGGAGGAGTATAAAATTTCGCACACTTATAGTTTATACAGAGAAGAAGTGACGAATGCTAAAATTTTTGAACAATATTTGCTACAAAGCTATGAGTGTCCAGTATATATTTTGACCTGTCATGGTACAAAAGTCTATACAATGACAGGTCAAGTAATATTGGCCAATGAAATAAACCATGGTCGAAATTCGACCACCTCGCGATCTCTAGTTATTATTATTATATAGAGACGTGCATCTTGCTCAAACTTTGGGGTTAAAGAAAGAGAATGAGAATGAGTCAAGCGGTGTTAAGTTCTACATGTTTTGGCCATGGAATACGCAGTTACAGAAAAGAGGTAGCTATGTGATTGACTCACCACCTGTTGGACCGATGGTAGATAATGCTGTGTAACACCTCTGAATATTCTTTCGGGGAAAAAAACATTCACTTCAGTTAGAGTGGAATAGTTAAGGAAAATTCTAGCAATAAATGGCAAACGTCACTAGTAGCATTTTTGAATAAAGATTCCCTCTGTCCTTTCAGATCAAATTTATGGTATATTTTTCAAGCAGGTAATGCCATCTGATTAAGTTTAAATTTGTAGGTGTGACAATGCCATAACATTGTACATTTAATGGTTCAGGCTTGCTGTATTTACCTTGACCTGTACTTCTACCTCTAGGGAGTGGAAAGGTCAAATTAAAATCAATATCTTTGTTTCATGAAATTGATCATCAATAATTCGAAATTGTCAATTTAAAAAAAGAATGATACGCACATAGAGATGGGCGTTGGATAAATACTCAAAGGATAAATACTCGAGTTTTTATCCGAAATGGATAAATACTCGTAATTACTAATTTTTATCCGATATTTACCCAAATTCGTGGATAAATATCTTTTCAAACATTTAAATTGAGACAATGAGATAAATATAATTTTTCTCTTCTATATTATAGAAATATATACTTGTATAAATAAAACGAAAGAATACTCACTCACTCATATACTGACTAATCACGAAATCTAGAAAATCACTTGACCTATGAAGATGAAATTTGAAGGTTTTTTTATACTACGTTGGTAGCAAACAAGCACACGGCCCGCCTGTTGTTAAGCGGTTACCGCAACAAAGGGTAGCTTTGTCAAATGTAAAATTGTAAAATTAAAACAGATAATACCATATCTGCCTGTGTGGTATATAACCGCTCGGTGGCCATTTAATTTCATATTTTTCTTTTTAGTTCAAAATTATATATTAAAACTTGTTTAGTTATCCTACTTATATTATAAATGTGAAAGTTTGGATTGATGGATGGATGTATGGATGGATGGATGTTTGTTACTCTTTCACGCAAAAACCACTCAACCGATTGCGATGAAACTTGGTATGTAGATAGCTGGAGACCTGGATTAACGCATAGGCTACTTTTTATCCCGATATTCCCACGGGATCGGTACTTACGCGTGTGAAACCGCGGGGCGCAGCTAGTTATTAATATGACACAATCGTGCGGACTGCATCGGGTGCAAATACACAAGCTACAAAATAGATAAGTGATATCTGGCAAATCTCCAATAGTTAATAACCAATGATTTGCAGAAATGGCCGAAATTACTTCTCCGGGAAGTTTTGTGTGTTAAATTTTCATACTTGGCAATCATTTGTGTGACTCATAGGTGGTTAATTGTTATTGAACTGACGGCCATAAAAAAGAAAATGGGATGTGTTAGAAACACTCTCACAACCACTGATATAAAGTATGAAAATCACTAACTAACAGTAACTGCCAAGTTGTTTGTACCTCTATCCGCACTCAAGTGATACTCTCCACTTATTCCTACCCTTTTATAACCCCACTATTCATTAATATTTATCAATCGACTAATAGCATTGCGTTACCGGTATACCCAGTCAAAATAATGTCTATTAACTTATTTATATTAAATAGTGAAGTGTGTTATCATCTATTATACTTTGTCCCTATTTTTAATAAAATAAATAAGAGTTTTTGATGTGGCGATAACACATGGATTAAATGTGGAAGACGGAGGACCGAAAACAAAAGCGCAGATGGAAAAAAGGCTGATGATAAACTTTTTTAGTGTTTTAACGGAGTCTATTATACAACTCACACCTTTCTCTAACTACGCCTGTCTCACCGTTGCGGCAGGTCGCTTCATCCCTTGAAAAGGGCCCCTATCAGGCTCGAAATACACACGTAAGTACAACCTATAATAAATACAGTGTATATCATATCAATCCATCGTCAAAAAAAAACAAAGCACTCATGGCTGAAAAATATTTTTGCAGTATTGATCCATGTTTACGCAATTCCAACACGAGTATAGCAGATAGTCCTTGATAATATGTTATTCTCGGTATAACTACGGAATTTTTATTATATGACTAAGTTTTTCAGACTAATACGTCGCCGAAACAACTGGACTGCATAATAAACAAATTTTGTTCAATCTGATAAAGGCATCCGGTGGCGCAATACACAATCGGAGGCTACTGCGTAGTTTATTATACCTATAGTTCCTATACCCTTCGATAATGTATTATCTTTCTACACCTTTTTGCGACGGGGAAATCCCTTCAAAGATATTATAGATCTGGAAAGAACGGTTATTTCCACATTTATATAATACTAGCTGTGCCCGCGACTTCGTCCGCATGGAACAGTGTATTTATATCGAATCAACAGCCTAAAAAATAAGTTTCAAGCTTCTAGCTCTAAATATGACGATACTTCCATACAACTTTTCATCCCCACCTTTCACCCCTCACACCCCTTTTTTCGCATTAAAAAGTCCTTTCTCAGGCTCTAGACTATCTGTGTACCAAATTTCATTTTAATCGGCTCAGTAGTTTTGGCGTGAAAGGGCGACAGACAGACAGAGATACTTTCGCATTTATAACATTAAGTAAGGATTATTTTAACAAGTATCAACCTTACGGTAATACCATTTAGCCACCGTAGTCCGTAGATGTTTCCGCAGTCTTGTGTCTTTAAATCGGGCAGATATCTACTTTGTCATGTCTTTATTTTTAAAAAATTTAAAAAGTTCATGAAAATATGTAAGTCTTAAAATCATTTCTACATGGTACTGGCAATAGTTGATGCTATGGGGCATTTGTCATATTCTACAATTACTGCTGCAATTCCAATCGAATTATCCTTCTATTCTAATAAATCATCTTATCTTAAACCCAGTTCAAATCGGAACCGATCAAAATGAAATAGGACTTCGAGTGCAGAAAATAACTTCTTCCGAAAACTAAACAACTTACTCCAACTATAACTATTGTAATGATTTAAAATTTAATAGTATCATTAACAGCAATTAAATGAATAATGATTCAATATCGCTATTATCAAGCATTGTTTAGTCAGTTGTTTTCCGTTGCATAACTTATTGAAACATTACATTTATCAGTTTTAATCTTACTGTAAAATGATTCATACTAAAGACATTCTTAATCGCGCAATACATGGAACTAAGAACTGAGCCATCGGGATCATCATCACATTTTTTCTTTCACAAAAATGAAATCATGCATAGACAAAACACTCGAAAATACTTGACTTGACATCACTAATACAACGTTTTGATAAAAATATAAGAACAAGCATTAATGACATTGCTCTAAAGAACCTTCCAAAGAAATCTTTACGTTAAGCCCTCGATCCGGCTACATTATGCGAATTTCATCAGTTCTTTGTCAAGCCTCTCTATAAACAGTCCATTGACCGATATGACTATCTCTACTCCGATTACCAAATCCGCAATTGAAATGTTTTAAAGATTACAAATAATACATAAAAGAAATCATTCAGAAACTTCTCTCCAGGAATTGTTCTTGGGATCATGTGTGCCACCAATCCTATTCTTTATATGGTTCTTATTCCGGGGCTGTCACTGTATAAATGTACTAGCAACCCGCTCCGGCTTCGCACGGGTACAAAATATACACCTAAACCTTCCTCATGAATCAGTCTGTCTATTAGTGACAACCGCATGAAAATCCGTTCATTAATTTTTCAGTTTATCGCGAACAGACAGACGCGGTGGGGGACTTTGTTTTATAATATGTAGTGATAATGTCATAAACAACCAACATAAGCAAACTTACCGAAAAACGCCAGCAAAATAGATTGATTTTATATTCTAATCATTTTCAATGTGGCCAAAAATTACCTTTTTTCGGTACTAATAGCCTGGATACCTGGCCTAAAACTAATTACAGGTTTACAAATTCCTAATAATAGGAATACAATGACTCATGTAAAAATGTTCATCTGTTTGTGACAAGTTTTATTTTACACTTCAAATTTTTTTCCCGATATCGCTTTAATCGTAGAACAATCCAGAAACTTGCAGGTATATTTTGATGAAATCTCCCCTCTCTTTTCCCCAAATACCTAGAACACCTGCTAAAAAAAATAATTGCGCAATATTATTACGAAATTTGTTATCTGTTACGTATTGATAACACTTATCGAATATATTTGTCTTCGGCTGTCTTGAGGTTGAAAATAACAGAATATTGCATACGTAGTACCGATAGGAATTTCCCAAGGGGCGTGTATTGGTTTTTATAAGTATATATATGTTCATACCTACCTATATCTATCGTTTCCTTTGTTGTCTGTTAGATGACAATATACAGCGCTTTTTTGTAGTTCCCAAATCTTTATTGTGAAACTGCTAAGTTTAGATCTCCTCTAGTAAGGATAAGGGGTCATTTCAGGGTCATTAATTACTGAGCCCATATAATATAAGACTTTTTCCTTTCTTGCAGCTTTGAAAGAGTGAATAAGAGACTTTGGACTTTGGTATCAACTTTAATGTATTAGCAGTAAAGTTCATTTTTGGGGAAAAATCACCTGTTTTGGTAAACGGAGGATTTTGAGCGGGTTTATTGTAATCTGTAAACAATATATCAAAGACATTTTTCTCCTTTGTTTTGTTTTGATAATATATTTACTGAATTACGTTCTAACTTCGACTTTTGGCGACAACTAGTTTATTTGATATAGACATAATTTTTTGATGTAGAAATAAAGACTGCACGGTCACCTCGCCTCTACGCCGCGCTAAGTGGTGAGGATTCAAAACCCACACGGGACAAAAATTGGTGTGATCCACAAATAGTTGTCCCGAGTCTGGGTGGTTCTTTGTGTCCGTTGTTTGAATGTTTGTGAAGCCCTCCGAGACCTAGGAATACTCGTAACACGGGAGTTGTCTTTTTAAAAACGCAAACGCAAAAACGCAACGCAACGCATTTAACTAATTCAGCCCGAAAAATACCGATCTCATTTGTCAAAACTTATACAGAAAGCTCAAAAATGTAGCGTATGTCTTGAATATTACTTGCTAAATTAATACGAAATGCTTTAAAAATCCAATATCGACTTTGACCAAAATTATGATATGAGTTATCCGTTTGTGTGGGGACAAACGGATAACTCATATCATTATTTACAAAATAACCCGTCAAGCTGAAAATGTATTCTCAACAACGAGCTATGTAATTATTTTATCAATATCACACACCTATACTTTAAAGTAGGCAGTTAGTGATGCCCTCTATACGTCTCTCAAGTAAATGGTATAGTTACCTAAATTTTATATAGATAAGACAATTTCACCAAACCCTTTAGGTAAAAACGCAGAATGATGACGTCAGTCACGTACACGAAAAATATTTCAAGTAAAGACACGTCACCACTAAGAAAGTTTAGGATTCATAGAAAAAAAAAGCAGTATGAAAAATCAATTCGGTGAAACAAACAGCTTAAATAAATATTTCTATTTGATTCATCGGAACTCGATGACTCACTGTTTGGCGCCAAATCTTGACACGACGCCATCTTGGATTTTTGGACAAACGTCCGCGAATCGTCTTTACTCAGCCTTATGTAACACGTTTGCAAATTATATAATATTATGACGTGTTTTGTACTTATAGATAAGTTCATTACATCACTATATAAATTCAGATAATAATGATATTGCGAATTCTATTCATGTTATAAATTTTAGCCCATGACCTGATATTTCAATATTAAGATGTTTAATATATTTTATTCAATGTCTGATACGATGTAGATAATGTTTTCGAAAATATCACATCATCATCAAACAATGTTGCTAAGTTAGAAAAATTATAAATTAGTATTAACAGAATCAACTCGTTAATAGTTCATCATTTAATATCGATATATTACGTATTTATCTATACTAATACTATAAAGCTGAAAAGTTTGTTTGTTTGGTTGAACGCGAAATCTCAAGAACAACTGGTTCGAATTGCAAATTCTTTTAGTGTTGGATAGCCCATTTATCAGGGAAGGATATAGGCTATATAACATCACGCTACAACCAGTAGGAGCGGAGCATCAATGAAAAATGTTGCAAAAACGGGGCAAATTTACAAACGCAGACGAAGTTGCGCGGGTCAGCTAGTAGTAGGATATAATTATGTATTATATAGCTATGTATGTGTGTATATGCATGTGTGTATATTTTTATATCTATATGTTGGACTAAAATAATGATAACAATTTATTGGCATAAAGATCACTTTACAGTTACATAATAATAGGTACATCGCATAAGAATACTGTATGAGAATAATGTTAGACTAAAAGTCACGAGTATTTGTGTATATACATTTTAGTATGTATCCCATTTATTTTACAATTTTTGAGATAATTATTAAGTGTACCTACTTCTTCTTTTCTCTGCATCACCCAAATTTTGACTGGTAGAGAATGCCTTAGGCATTAAGTCCGCCTATGTACTAATGTGCAAGAAGTTTAAATAAATAAAAATTAAACAATTTGTATGTTCAGAAATTAACTTTAAAGTTTTAAACCCAGGAAATTTTAAAAATAATATTCAAATACCACAAAAGGTTCCAATACTAAGATCGAACTTACTCAAACCTCTACTTTCTTTGCCATAAAGTCTATTGCTGTAAAAAAATTTCGGTGAAAAGCCCTGGCCACCATTTTTGTTTACCCAATTTGGAGAAAAATAAACCAATTCTTTCTTTCTTCTTTCTCTTTTTTTGTTAATGTTGTTATGTCTAAGACAAACTGACTAAACTTCCTAACCCAACAGTCTCCGTTATCAGGTCTAGAATAGATTAGATTATTTTTTAGTGGGAAAGCCACGCTTCGGCACGTATGGAGCCGGCTCGACCGGAGTCATACCACAGCCTCACAGAAAATCGGCAGTGCAGCAATGCTTACATTGCTTTTCGCCGAGTGAGTGAGGTTACCGGAGGCCTTAACCCTTCCCTCTCCATCTCCGTCCCTCTCTCCCTCCTTCAGTCCCTCTCCCCGTCTTTCCCCCTTCCCCTACTCCCACCTTAAAGGCCAGCAACGCACTTGTGACGCTTGAGTTGCAGGTGCCTTGGGCGGCGGTAGTCACTTACCATCAGGTGACCCGTCTGCTCGTTTGCCCCCTATACCGTAAAAAAAAAGAAAAAAAGATTAGAATATTCTTCAACTACAATAATTGATCTAATTATTAATTTTATTGTTATGTACAATGGGCAGTCTTATCGATAAGAGCGATCTCTACCAGACAACAGACAACCTTGGGATGGATTTAGTGACTGAATTAAGAGGTAGCTATCGGTGTACAATATACATAAATAAATATACAAATATATACATGTATTTTCGTATATACCGACGCAATAACATGAAAAAGTAAGTACTCTGAAAATACAAAACAATATTCAGCAAATAAACATATAACCATGAAAGTCACAGAACAGAAAGATATTCTTTCTATTCTGTGATAAAAGTTACAGATGATTTCAGTATACCTCTTGATGGAGCTATAAGTTTAGGTAGTGATTTTTCACCATTGCTTTGAAGGCGTTTACTGTTTGAGTTTTTCTTATTTCGATAGGTAGTGCATTCCACAACCTTGTTGCAACAATGGTAAAAGATATGTCGAGGAACGATGTGGAATGCAAAGGCATTTTTAATATTTTTACCTTTTTTAACTACTGTGTTAAAAGTATTGGAAAAATCAAGGAGAGCAAGAATAGTAAGATTTCCATTTTCTATTCCGGTTCTTATATCAGCCGTAATACTCACCAGGGCTATGACAGTACTATGACCGGGGCGGAAACCGGATTGATGGGAGTTAAGAAGGCTGTTTTTGGTAAGATATTAACTAAGTTAATTATGAACGAGGCGTTCGAGAACTTTAGAAAGGAAAGGCAATATAGAGATCGGATGGCAATCAGAGTGGGATGCAGGGTTTGGTTTTTTTGGTATAAGATTGACTTGGGCATCTTTCAAAGTAGAATGGAAAACTCCGCTTCTATTACCAGCAGAAGCAATGGACTCGCTACGGTTAACCTAGCTAGCTAGCCAGCTAGCTAGGTTTACGTGGGAGAGCCATGCTTCGGCACGTATGGGCCGGCTCGACTCCGCTCGATACCACGGCCTCACAGAAAACCGGCAGTGAAGCAATGCTTGCATTGCATTTCGCCGCGAGAGTGAGGTTACCAGAGAGGGGAATAGGGGAGAGGGGAGGGTAAGGGACCCTCCCCTCTCCCCTATTCCCGTCCTTCCCCTTTCCCCTTTTCCTACTCTTCCCCCCCCCCTCTTCTCCTATTCCAACCTTAAAGGGCGGCAACGTACTTGTGACTCTCGAGTTACAAGTGCCCATTGGCGGCAGTAGTCATTTACCATCAGGTGACCCGTCTGATCGTTTGCCCCCTATACCATAAAAAAAAAAAACCTACCACCGTCTCGTGTCTCGAAGTCCCGTTTTTTTTGGGCCGAGACTCGAGACACGACTGTTGAAATTATATTGTATAAATAAATAAATAAAATTGATTAACTTCCCGCACTCAATTACACTCCTTGAAAGCGCCATGTATCTGCTTAGCAAATAAATAATTACTTGATATCGACATAATACTCGTAAATGCTTTTGCCGCCATAGTTTTACTGCCAAAAACTCGATCTGTGATTTTAAGACTTAAAACATACGTTTTGTTTAGACTATCATAAAATCATTAACCTTAATGTTAGGATTTGTTTATTGTTGTTCAGCGTTGATTTTACTAAAATTGTATTTTGATTCGTCTCGCTAAAAATGAACTGTAGTCTTATCATATTCTGAGAAGTCTCGAAGTCCATGTCTCTAGACAGCTTTGTCTTGTCTTGGGAAGTCTCGTATCCCAGGACTTCGAGACTGTCGAGATTTCCCAAACCCTAGTTATTAGTCAGTTATTCAACACGTTCTTAGTAACTAACGCCTTTTTCCTCTAGTTCATTTTAATTCATCATTGCTCTTTTATAAAACGATCATAACTCCCATCGCTCTAGACACGCTACTATCACGCAAATGATAACTTAATCTCATTGTGTTGTTGAACAAAAGTAATTATTAAAGGGAAAACATTGTTGATAAAGATCGTTATTCATAATATTTTCTTTTTGTAAAGACTGCTACTAACGGAGAAAGGCATAAGCTTATTTATACGTAGGTATAAGATACAAAATATATATATTTATAATATTATCTTAAATTTTATTGGGGTCGGTGCAATGTGTTTTACAATTTGAATAAGGAAGGTAAATGGGTAGGTAGAGGAACCTAGGGTAAGAGGTGCCACAAGTCTCGCATGGAGAACGGGACTGAAACTACAGTAGCTCGCAGAGGCCAGGGTCTCATACCCAAAAGTCCTGTATTTCCTGTGACTGGGAAGTCACTAAAACAGGAACATCAGCTGGCCAAGACGTAGACGTATGAGATGCAATATCTATACTAATACGATAAAGTAAGTACCTTTGAACCTTTGAGTGCAAAATAAATGTTTCTTTCTTTCTAAACAGTAAATGTATCACATAACAGGTTTTAAGTTAGACTAACACATATGAGTCATGGTTACTTAAATAACGAATATTTATTATTATTATAAAATAATAAATGTTTATAATAATGGATAAGTATTCTTTCATTAATTCTACTCGTTTCCCCCTTATAAAATAAAAAGAAAAACATAATAGGTTTCTAATATTTCATCATCATCATCTTTTCAGCCATAGGACTTCCACTGTTGGACATAGGCCTCCTTTAATAACTTCCAAGAAGACCAGTTGGAAAAATTAATTCTAATATTTAAAATAAATTATTTAAAGTTCTCATGAAATTAAAGGTATATCTAAAAAATTTATGTATTCTGAAAAATTTAACACGTTATAATTTTTAACTTGACCAGTGGCGTAACAATAGGGTGGCAGAGCGGGCACAATGCCACGGGCCCATGGCCCAAGGGGAGCCCCGGCCCCGACCCCAAGGCCCTAAGTACACGAGGCACCAAGAGTGAACTTGTGCCCCATCGGATGATTTAGCCACGGGTCTCAGATGGTATAGTTACGCCACTGCTTGACAGTCAACTATTACATTGAAACTAGCAAGAAACAAAACCCTAAATGACATGTTAAGTATACATAGCGATAGACACCCAGACAAATTTATCTCGCCCGTCTGCGAAAACAACTTTGTTGCTGCATTCATTGTTATCATGTTACCTATATCTGATAAACAACGTTTTATACATATAGGCTAATATAGGCCTGCGACGTGTAAACATATTGTTTGGACAAGCAATCAAGCTTAAAAAGTCTAGAAACATCTAAGTGTTTGTGAGATTTTGAAGTAAAAACTTCTTTAGGCACGTTGGGCACTTTTCGTATGGGGAAACAGCACTGAACAGGGTGGGTCTTAGGTTGTCAAGATAGCATAATGACTTAGGTTCTACAAACCGATAAGAAACTACGGGGTTTACTATTTTAAAATGGTCATTTGATTACAATTCAAGGTGTTAATTTTTTTTTAAATATTATTTGATGTAAGCTTTTAATAGTTGTAGTAAATTTTAAACTTTAAATAGCTCTTCTGAAACAAAGTATTCTTACCTAAACAAAACCTATTTAATCCTTAATTTTTTTGCTTTTAACATTATGTGGCAAGTATATATATATTTTGATTTAATCCAAAATAAAAAGACTATCAAATATTCTTAAGATAATAGCCATGATCAAACTAATTAATGTAATTTATTCAAGCTTATATATCACTGAAGCGATTGACAGAGACGTATTCCACACGCTTATTTCACCAGTTGTGGTTGGTAAGCGATTGACGATCTTATGCTGAACTAGGTCCCAATTTAGGCACAAGTGTGGAGGAGTGTGTGTGACTCTCTTGTCGTATTTCATTGTTCATTAGTGGCTAGTGGTTCTTGTACAGCCAGTTATTTGTTTCCCCTTTTGGGGTTTTTCCCTTTGGTAAACTATTGCACAAGGTTTATAAAAAATATATGTATTTGAAGATGTTATGTTATGTTTATATGCTGCATTAAAAATTAAGGTCCGAATTATATAGGTACTATATACAAGCGACTCAACCGCTGGAAACAGCAGGCATGTACAAAGTAAAGAAAGAGTGAATAGAGACAAAAGAAGAAGGTAAAATCTTGGAGAAAAGAAGACGGTCTCAAAACACGGTCACTCCTTCGACAATTACCTGTCTAAAGGTCATCACACACTATACCGTCACGGTAACGGCACGGCTCCAACCCAGCAATTAAGTTGTCATTCAAATCTGAGCATTAAAACGTGGTCAGTGGCAAGTAAGGCTAACTTGGTATGGACTACGGCCTAACTAGTGTAAAAACAGAGAGGGGAGGCATGCCCAGTAGTGGGGCAAATTGTATACAAGACTTATCTAGATATCAATAAGTTAAGCTGTTAGTCCACAATAGGAGGTGTTGCAATGAAAGCATTTACGCACTAAAGCGGTACAAAAAAGATATGACCGAAGTGACGTAATAATTATACCGAAATCACTAGAATGTCCCGCGTCAACGTAACACGTAACCGCGTGATTGACGAGCCCCTTATTATTTTCCTCTTTATATATAGAATATTATATTGTTTTAAAAATTTCCTTATACAACATAAAGTGTAGATGAAATTACTTTTCTGCACGTAACATTTTTTTGACTACCACGTCTTTTACTGGGAACTTCTCTTTATTTTGTTAATTACCCGACTACGGTAAACTAAGGAGGGTTATGATTTTGACCGGTATGTATGTGGGTATGTGTGTAGTGTGTGTACATCTGTTTTTTCATAACATCCTTCATATATATATTGTAAGCCGTCGCTCGCGGCTTTGCTTGCATGCACCTCATAATAGGGAATAATTTCTAAAATCATGCCTCAGAAAATAAAACCTGAACAATTTTTTTTTTTTTTAATAAATATAAATAGGTTCTTCAAATACTTTAAAACGAAATTATAAATCCCAAAATAATTAAAATAAAAGTAAAAAGGGCATAGTGTGACCTTCGCGTTCATAAAGCCGCGTGCAGAAGCTGGCATCAAAATTGGTTAATAGCGTCATAATTGTGGCTAAGCTCCGTAAATAAAGATTAAAAAAAAAATTGGTTAAGTTAAATATAATCATAAATTAAAAATTTAAAACTGCCCTGACTCGAAAATCCCTTCAACGATTAGAAAAGAGCTGATGATACGAACGTCTGAACTATATTTAAGAACACTCTCGATCAAGTCACATTTCAAACAACAAAAACGCCCTTAAATCGGTTAATTCGTTTGGGAGCTACGATGCCACAGACAGACACACAGATACACAGACACGTCAAACTTATAACAACCCTCTTTTAGCGTCTAGGGTTAAAAAGTAGGTTCAAAAACTAAAACCTTACTACTTAAAATTCACGCTCTTAAAAGTATGGAACAAGAAAATATTCTCAGTCTATTAAATAAACGACTTACACGTAATGTATTTAATTTACAGTGATCTTCTGAAGATAGCCGTGATCATATGCCAAACAAAACAATGCATTCTAACAGTAGTAGGCGATCATAAGCTTTAGGGCAAAGTGACATATAACCACAGCTATCCCCTGAACCTGAATAAATATGAATATATATATATATATATATATATATATATATATATATATATATATATATATATTAGTTAGGATATCATTAAAACTTAATGCTGCGATAATAGCTATTAAATTTATACACAAATTCACGCCTCTATCTCTGCAGGAGAAAGCAGAAGCCACTAAGCACTTACATTTTGTCATCACAATAACTAAATAGGTTCACCCACATTTTGTCATCACAATAACTAAATAGGTTCACCCACATTTTGTCATCACAATAACTAAATAGGTCCACCCACATTTTGTCACCACAATAACTAAATAGGTCCACCCACATTTTGTCACCACAATAACTAAATAGGTCCACCCACAATTTGTCATCACAATAACTAAATAGGTCCCAATCACTTGTTGCCTTCAATCCGACACTTTAGGAATTAAAGATGGGAAAATGCGGAATACATTAAAGTTAAATTTATATACGATGTATGAGTAGTTAGTGGTAATTTAAAGATTTTCGAAAGAGAAAGATAAAATATTTATGGAAGACTAGGTACCCGGCCACTCGTTCCCGTGGAAAAGTAGTTTTCAATTAAAAAATATTGTGATTATAAGTTGAGATAAAAATTATCCTATCGCTCAAGTTGGACCAAAAAAAAAATCTGCAACCGCAACATCCCTAATATACATACATACAAAGTATCATTTCGATACGACAATTAAAAGTAGGTTAAAATTGACTTCGAACATTTGTTTACATAGTTAGTTAGTAAGATAGTCATTTAGTTAAAAGTTCATAAAAACGTGTTAAAAATAAAACGTAAGCAAAAAAAAGTGTGCGTGTACTTATGTACGCACGTAAGAAGTTATACTTTTATCTAGTTAAATAAAGTTTATTTAAATATCATAATAAATCAACTCAAAGTAATATGTAAAAACCATTTTTATCACTATCGTGAAGTTAGTAACTTTTTCTGAAAAACTAAAATGTTGACTAGCTAACTTCAGGGTGTCGGTTTTTCGTGACGGTGTGCGCGCGCATCGTAAAAATTTACTCTCATCATTTTTCCATAACATGCCAAAAGCAGTATACCTTCAAAAGTGTTCAAAATACATATACAGTATAATATAAACTCTTTTTAATCTTGGCAAAATGTTCATAATTATTTGTTACTAGCTGTGGCCCGCGGTTTCACCCGCGTAAGTCCCGATCCCGTGAGAATATCGGGATAAAAATCCCATGTGTTAATCCAGATCTCCAGCTATCTACATACCAAGTTTCATCGCAATGGGTTCAGTAGTTTTTGCGTGAAAGAGTAACAAACATCCATCCATCCATTCATACTCACAAACTTTCACCTTTATAATATTAGTAAGATTATTATGTTGGTTACCCGCCAATATATTTTATGACCGCTAGACTAATGACTATATTAGGGCGCCTATCAGAACAGTGCTAAGTGTAAACTAAACAAGTTGACAGAACAAAAATATCTCTATTCCCAGAAGTGGGCAGCGTTCCATTATTTATAATACCTACCATGATACATGATGTAATCCTTGCGGTAGACGGCCGGAAATGTTGGGCATATTTTATTGCAATGTCATAACGGTCATAGACAAAAACAACATATTGTCCTTTTTGTTATTTTGCACAAAATTATGTGACGTGAAGTTTTTATAATCAAAATGATGTTCAAAAAGGGATATTTGGTCGGTCTAGTGGTGGTGGTGGTGGTGGAGATCCAGACTGCTGAGGCAGAGGTCGTGTGTTCGATTCCCACCCAGGACAAATAATTGCGGCATGAGTACGATCATTTGTTCTGTCTGTATGTATTTAGTAATATATAAGTATGTTTCTCAACAGTCTGGTTACCATAGTACAGGCTCTGACTAGTTTTGGATCAGACAGCCGTGTGTATGATTTGTGAAGTTTGTATATTATATGGTTATTAAGTATTTTAATTACCCAAGATATGAAGGTTTTCCGCGGCGATATATGATATACTAGCAGCGCCCCGCAGTTTCACCCGCGTAAATCCCGAACCCGTGGAAATATCGGGATAAAAAGTAGCCTATGCGTTAATCCAGGTCTCCAGCTATCTACATACCAAGTTTCATCGCAATCGGTTTGGTAGTTTTTACGTGAAAGAGTAACAAACATCCATCCATCCATCCAAACTTTCACATTTATAATATTAGTGGGATAGTGGGAAGTGGGATGATTTGCTACACGTGCGAAGCCGGGGCGGTTGCTAGTTAAATTATAAGTCTTTGGTTGTAATAAAAAAAAGTCTTACAATTTTGTATAATGGCTACTATTTTGCCATGTAAAACTTAACTTGTTTTTATTTATTTCGTATTTGGTCCAATAAAGTGGATGGTAAATTAATTATGCCATTCCGTCTCAAAACGGAAAATCCTTTTTGTGTATCCGATCTAAGGCATGTATGTAATATTGCGTCCACGAGAATAGTTTCTTACTAAAAAATCTCCTCACGGAATGTGAGCGCGTTGAGTGTTATTAAAAAAGTACTTTTTGATTGTATGACGAGTTTCAAAATGTTTCTATAACCTTTGTTTAAACCGAATTTTTAACTATACACCAAAGACCTCATATATATATATATCTTCCTAGCTAGACAGATAGATTTATTGCACATAGGCATGGCAAATTTGGATGAATCTCTCGACATCGTAATCTAAAGTAGATTACGATGTCGAGTACCTACAAGTAAGTTAGCATACAAGGCAATCCTGGTAGCAAGTGGTGATCTGTGAGTGGTTTGTGGCCTTCTGTAGGTAAAATATACCTCCTCTACTTACTTCTGCGTTACCAAGTCAACACTAAATTCATATTTAATAGGTAGTCAGTTATATTTCAGTTTTCCTTGTGTACTCATCTAAAAGGTACACCCGTTTAAAATAGGTATGTGGTGTGGGGAAACCAGAATGAAGTCCCTATTTTATTAATAGTTTACGTATTTATTAATAAAGATCCACCATTGCAATTAAAATACTATATGTATACGTGTTCCTCATGCTTCTACTAATTATAGACAAAATACCTACACTGTGCGAGCGAGTAGAACCTTTAATAAATTATGCAAACAACATGATCTTGATCCATTTGAATGCTATTTTTTTCTTTTAATGTATACTTTTCTAGATATACTTACCTAATTATTTTTGTAGTAGTGTGCGCCGCAGTCAGGTGACATTTGACAGATGACACCTGACATAGGGCAGCGGGATTTCCGGCTCGTGAAGTCAGAGCATTCTTTGATCTGTCGTCGTTTAAGTAACATTATTGTAAAAGCTAATAAATAATAAGTAACAACGTTTATGGTAATATTATTTAAAAATACCAAAAATACTATATGGCGCAGTCGGTAGGATTCGAACCTACGCTCCAACAGGGAATCTGATTTCCAGTAATCCAATCCAATACAAATATGTTATCTTTAAGTTAAAAATATTAAACATTGTATGTGTGTCGCTGACTGTACTGTACGATTAACCTGAACCAGGCCCACATATGTAAATGTTAGTAAAATTTATAAAAGTGAAGACCTGTAATTGGCTTTCTAACACTATTCTTTTCAGCCATACAACAACCATAGCTAAATATAGGCAATAAGCCATTCAAGATTACCAGAATGATACTCTGTTGTGGAGGTCTCATGGCAGTCGCTTCACGTAAAATATCGAAGTTCGGCCGTATCGTAGTTAGACTGAAAGCCGACCGCACCTTAGTTGAAGGAGGATGATGTTTAATAGCCATTGGCGAGCCTCGGTGTTATCAATAAAAAAAAAGAAACTGTTTTATTTTTTTCTTCATTCTACGTTTTATCGTTATTACTTCGGAGCTACTTAAATACAGGGTGGTCAGGGTGTTACAAAAAGGTGTGACAATTTTTGGAGCGCTATGTGTCCGACAAACACTTGATTTAGCTTGAAAAAAGTAGATATTGAAAAAGAAAATCTAAATTTGTAAAAAATAATAAATATTATGAATTTTCATGTCAACTTTTGGATTTTGTTTCTTTATGCAGACATTTTCAGAAAAATGTGGACCACTCCATCGACGTCCTTGGTATTAAACACACGCAGGTAATTTCATTTATGTCAGGCCTCTCTCATGCGAAATATTATCCTTATCGGTTAATGATCAAGTTTAATTTGTCAGTTTTCAAATAAGATTTCGGTAAAAATCACGAATTTTCCTAAAATTGTTATACGTCATTTGAGACGGTGGCGCGACGTGTTCCGCGCGCCTCCCTAAACCGGAAGGGGAGCAAGGCCCTCCGCACGCAGTGGTGAGGCTGCCTTCTGTTTAGGAGGCGGCCAAGATCTGCCGGGGGTTTCGGGGACTTTCTTCTTAGGGTATGCCCGAGTCCCTTGCAACAGACCTGTGACGGAACACCGTGTGGTTTTAGTCAGTTCGATTCCGACATACTACTTCACCTGAGATGATGACCCGTGGACCCCCACGGGGTCACGGTTAGGGGGTCTAACATACGACCCTAAAATATGATCACACCTTTCTGTAACATTCTGTATAACTGCGTAGAAGGATCAGTTTTTTTTTCGTTATTTAGGTAATACCAACTACGATTCTAGTTATTTGCCTGTGATCTTTATAAACAAATCACATTATGTATTACAAACGCATACTAAATTATTCATACATTATTTTTGTTTATCTTCTTTCAATACTTCTTAGTTTTAAAATGATTCCTTTTGTGTCTCGTACATCCTTTACCTTCGAGACTGTTCACGCAATCCTTTTGCCACTGGGACACTGTAAACATACAGTAGCAGTACAATTTAGCATTAATGTACACAAAGTACACTCAAACTTAGAACTATCTGTAAATTACACATAATTTTTAGAAGCACCACTTAATCCATTACACCATACATCATTATCGACTGAACACGACATGACATGCAAAAATTATCGACGTTACGACCTACGTAGGCGAGTTACAACGACCTGTTTGTTTACTCACTCGCCTAAATTACACGTGTCAATGACCGAGGCTTCTGACACTAAAAACTAAACTCATGATATCTAGCTATTTAGCACTAAACCGGTATGCCTGAATAGCTTTTTAACTTTCTATAATAATATTTCTTTATTTCATAAAATTACTCAACAATTATTCCAAATGATCGACTAAAAATTATTAAAAATTATAGATCAACACACAGAGTCACTGCAATAATAGGTTGCTTTTTTAAATGTAAAATTATTAAAAATAAATAAAAACCAAATAAAGCTGTATCTGCCTGCGTGTGTCGATCTACAACCGACCGTTTCCAAATAGTTGAGCCTTGTGAGAATAAATCGGACAAAGAAACTCGACGCCCACTCTTTTAAATCACCAGATAGTTATAACAATATTTAGTCTTTTGGGTAAATTTATGCCAACATTTAGAATAATAACGTATTCTGAATAACTGACCGTGGTCATAGGCTGACTACCTACTGCCTAACCCATCGTGTTAACTCCCGTTAATGTGATCAGAATGCCTAACAAACGTTTCAAACGTTAAAAATATTTTCAGCACCGCACTGTTCTAGTAAATACTAAAATGAACTAAAAGTATCAAATTAGTTCGATTACCAGGTGTAATTGTAAATAATGAACTAAAAGTATCAAATTAGTTCGATTACCAGGTGTAATTGTAAATAATGAACTAAAAGTATCAAATTAGTCCGATTACCAGGTGTAATTGTAAATAAGTACCAGGAAATATTCTATAGGAGTCTGAATTTTATAACTATACGAGTATGTGCCAAAAACTTGAGCACAACCTTCTTAGGCTGACTTCTTGCTGGTTCCCTAGCCTTTTTTTTTTTGTGCGTGTGGAAACCCCCTCGGGCCGTCACCCCACCGGGGTTTTCGGTGGGGCGGTGTGTCGGAATCGAACCGACTAAAACCACACGGTGTGCCGTACTGCGCCTTAAGTAAGAGGGATCCGGGAACTGCTTTATTAAGACATCCGGAACCCTCCTAGCGCCTGCCCGCAAAAGCGCGGGCACCACCTTCGGGTAAGATCCTCTCAATTAGGCGACGTCCAGGCACACGCGGACGCCGCCTCCTCGCGGGGGGCCACTACAGCGGGTGGAGGGGAAAACCCGTCCCGTCCACCCGCGGCCACACTCAGGGCGGCATGAGGCGCTGGTAAGCGCGCCTCCGCCGCCCGGTTCGCCGGCGGCGAATTAGGTCCGAGTGGAGGTCATCCTCCCGGACCCTTTCCGCCGCCTCCTTCTGCGAGATGACGTCCTCACAGAAGGTCGCGACCGCGGTAAAATTCCTGTCGCTACCGGCCATGGAGCGTATGACGGCCGGTAGCGAGAGATCTCCTCCGATGACTGCAGTGAGGGCCCGACGCTGCGTCGCCCAGGCGGAGCAAACCGCCAGCGTGTGCTGAGCCGAGTCCTCACTGCAGTCGCAGTGGTGACAGGCGGGACTCAGTTCCCTCCTAGCGACCGAGTGCAGGTACTTCCCGAAGCAGCCGTGCCCGGAAGGGACCTGCGTCAGTCGGAAGGAAAGGTTCCCGTGCTGCCGCCCTGCCCACTCGACGATGACCGGCTGGAGCGCCTCCACGGCGGCAAAGCCAGCACGTGGAGCCTCCAGCCGGGACGACCAACGAGCCATGGTGGCTCGGCGAGCGGCCTCACGCCATTCGCGTACCTCTTCGGGCGGGGGCCGACTGCCGCTTCCCGCCCGGAACTCAGCCGTTCGCCGATATACTTCGGCGAGCACTTCCGCCTCCAAATCCCACGGGGGAGTCCCGGCCAACGCGCACGCCGCCTCCGTCGACACGGTGCGGTATCCGCGTATGGCTCTGACCGCCATAACCCTCTGAGGGCGCCAGAGGCGCGCCCTATTTTGGGCGGTCAGAGCTCCCGCCCACACCGGTGCACCGTACACCGGTGCTGGTTCCCTAGCCTGACTTATCCCTGAATGGCGAATATCTTTGTATTGTGATATCTCTAATCTGACATTATTCTCAATTAACCTATATCTATTTACCGGGCTGTATATTTAATTATAAAACAAGAGACGCTATTCTGAGTTATAGCACCTTTTTTATTACATAATATGTTCATTACATACAAACATAATTCTAATGAATCATTAGAAAAGAACTGCCGCAATCGTCGTCGAATTGAAATTCATATTTAATCGATAAACTAATATTAATAAAAAGTACAGAATATAACAATGATTGTGTGGTTATCAAATATTTTTTTCATTATTATCAAGAATTCATTCAATAACTGTTATATAACAACAAAATATCTGATAAAATGAAGTCGAAAATATCTATTATCAAAGAAATACCAACAAATTTAGGTCATAGCTGACCAATCAGAATGCTTAAAAGAATTCTTATCAAAGCAATATATTGTGCGAGGATGCGTAGCGAGGGATGTGTTTGTTAAGAACCAATAGAATCGCTTCATTTACCTAGCCTCGCTCAGCGCAGCTCCTGTGGAAACGGCTTAACGGAGCGAGATTTTTGTACGTACAAAACAAGCGAGGGATGGTGCGAGGGATGTGTGCGAGGTATGTGTGTTTAGGTCGATGTGTATTGTAGACATCCTTGCACCGCTCATTTGCGCACCGTTTCACAGCATCGCTATGCATCCTCGCACCGCTCAGCGGCCTAGCACATCTCTGATGAAAACACTCGCATCGTTTCACAGCTTTGTTATATTACGCATCCTCGCACCGCTCAGCTACCTCGCACATCTCTGGCCTCAATTAATTTCACTCCAACATTTTAAAGCATACTCTATTCTTTAAGCTCTTTTCTGTAATTCTCTCCCTCTCTCTCTCTCTCACTCTCTCTTTCTCTCTCTCTACCTTTCCACGATCTTCGGCTGAACTTTGTTTTTTTTTGTGTCTGAAATCTTCTAATATCAACATATTTTTATTTTTCCCACTTTTTCTCTGTCCGTAAATATCATGATGACGTGACTTAAATAAACCATATAATGGTATAAACAATTGTAAATGTTTTGTCTAGAATATTTATTTATTTATTTATCTCTTTATTTTACACCAAGTGAGATACAATCCAAACATAATGTAAACATTTTGGTATATCAATCGGCGGTCTTATCGCTCACGGCGATCTCTTCCAGACAACCTTTGTACGGATATTATCAAATATGTTTCAGGGTAGGCTGTGGTGTACTGATATAGGTTAATATTGATTATAATATAACATTGTAGCTAAGCAGTGGCGGATTTACCAGTAGGCTGAGTAGGCTGAAGCCTAGGGCAGCAGATTTTAGGGGCAGCAAATTTGGGGCCTACATTATTTTTTATGTCTTGTCCTGGGGTATCGAATTAGATAGACCGACCTGGCGGCAAATATGTAAATTCACCGCTGTAGCTAAGATCTCAAGCATTAAAAGTAACGAATACCCGGAAATGGAACCAAAGTGCAAGTGCACCTCTAATGCTTATCGTCTTCAAGGTGACCAAAACAATTGGGTGTTTAGTTATCATTGAAGTTTTTAAATAACATGTTTACATTGAGTAATTCTGAGGAAAAGTTTGCATAATTTACCTATAATTTTAGGAGATATTTATATTGCAGAATGACAATTTTATTATTGAAACAATTTTGTAATCGCTTATGTGTGTAAATCATTAAAGGGTCAATGGGTCTTTGGGGCGTGTTATTACTTATTTTTGTTCTATCAGTCTACATCAATTTTTATATAGCGATGACATACTTCACGGTACCAGATGCTTATCTAGAAATTACTTATGCTTAATATTGATCAACACACTTAAATTGTAGGTATCGGGAAACAAAGATTCCGGTAAAGAATTGGAGTCCTTGTTAAAATAGAATCGATAATATGACCACCTTCTTTGTATTTATTTATTTACATACTTCAGCCTGTGACCACGGCCAGTGCAACCTGGTCGAAACGTCATGCAATTCAGAGGTATGTAATACCTTTTCGTGATCGCGTTAATTCCCGTATAAATACATAATTAAATTGTGTATTTGTAAAATTTGGAAATTGCAGAAATATACTTTTAAATGTAATAGAAAGGAAATCCTTACAACCTGGAATTTCCTTAATATCAAAATATTGACGTCACGTAGGCCACCGTTGGTTACTAACAGCGAAATCGTACCAACCATTTTGACCTAATGACATCACTGCTGACAGTTTTAATATCAACATGCCACTCATTAGTCTACATGTCTTACATCATGTAATACAAATAGATGCATCGCCATAGTATTTGAAAGAAATGAATATAAATGAGCAAACATTTGTGGAATGCATCAAACTTTGTAGAATGCATGTCGATATAGACTGCATCTGTAATGAGTACGGGTGTTCTTTGACTATTAAATTTCTGTAAAACCTACTTTAGGAAATAGCAATTTCAACCTATTTTTTGTATGAAATTATTAGTATGACACTTTAATTTAGTTAATATCATATTCTACTCGTCTTCAAAAATGTGGTCTCCCAGCATAGTATTTCCGTTCGATTCCCAGATGCGTGGGCGATTTGTTATTATATTGTGATAGGAAATCCTTAGTGGCATAATAGAGTTTAGACTGTCTGTCTGTCTCAAGACGTAGCTGGTAGACTATTATGTGGCCAGACAAGGAGGACAAAAGTGTGTGTCTAAGACACCTCTACTTAGCTCTTTCGGGATATCCAGATTTGTCATTTGTTTTCAATACAAATAAATAAAATTGAAGTGTCTGTTTGTAATGTCAAAATAATAGTCTTTTTTAAGCTATTTGCACGATACCTATGTCTAAAAATCAGGTTTTTTAAATTTTTGTCTGTCTGTCTGTCAGTCATCTCCGGAACGGGTGGACCAATTTCCACGGGACTTTCACTGGCAGATAGACACCAGCTATCTGCGTAATATAAGGAGTAACTTACTTAACTTATAAGGATTGGGGTTCGCGCAAAATATATAAATATGTACACGCAAGCGAAGCCGTGCGGGAGCTGTTAGTACAAAATAAAATAAAAAGTATTTTTAAAAACAAACCTATAAGGCTTTTACAGCTTAGCAGACATTGCTGAGTGCTGTACGTTTAACCCTTCTTACTTTTTCTTCTTAAAATTTCGTTTATAAATAGAAACAAAGAGCATTCGAAATTATTTAAAGATAATATACAGTTTTACTTACCTATTTCGGGGATGGCCGACTTTTTCAGCCCCTACACCTCTGCCCAAAAAAGGTTTTTTTCATCGACCTGCCCCGAGGGCTTTTCACCTCTTCCCGCATGAAACTAATCGGGCATTCCCGAAATACATACGTGTGTAAAACCGTATATCTTTCATTAATGTTATTTTACGTGGGAGAGCCATGCTTCGGCACGTATGGGCCGGCTCGACTCCGGTCGATACCACGGCCTCACAGAAAACCTGCAGTGAAGCAATGATTGCATTGCATTTCGCCGCGTGAGTGAGGTTACCGGAGGCCCTAACCCTTCCCTCTCCCCTATTACCGTCCTTCCCCTTTCCCCCTCTCCCCTCTTCCCACTCTTCCCCCCCTCCCACTCTACTCCTACTCCCACCTTAAAGAGCGGCAATGCACTTGTGACTCTCGAGTTACAGATGCCCATGGGCGGCGGTAGTCATTTACCATTAGGTGACCCGTCTGCTTGTTTGCCCCCTATACCATAACAAAAAAAATGTGCACAACACTCACAAGAGTTTTAATTCTACCATTCTAAAAACTTACAAACATTTTACACAGATTATAAATTCCTTCCACAAATCATTTCATTCATTGAACATCAGTCTTTTTACGATTACTCATACAATATACAATACTAAGTCCGCCACAGCAGCTCAGCAACATTGTCAATACATATTTCACTATTGTTATAACATCTAACGAACATTCCGATCGTCTAATAACACGAAATGAAACAAAATGCACAATGGCCAAGTATGCGATACACAAATATTATTATTTACTAAACGACACATATTGTCTATTCTTTATGACCTGACATTGTTGTTGATTTGTTAATTGTTGTTGATACTAGTGCTGCCCTATTGTGTAAGTGCTACTAGGGTCTTATCCAAGCCCTGTTACATGGATAGATTGTGATAGTATTATGTTGCCCTGTAGTACAGACAAAGTAAGCCGACCTTACTATGCAGTGATGGCGGGAAGGTTGGTAGGTCACTTATCGCGTATGTACATTTTACTTGCGTGAGGTGACTGAGCGTAGCCGTCGCTAAGTTCGGGAAAAAATTGACAAATACGTCTAATGCAACGAACAGGAATTCCTTCATTTATTTATATTGATATTGTCTGAAGGTAAAATAAGAAAGATATTGTGGAAACTAAGCTCTTTCGTGATAGAAAAGAGGATTGTAATATTTAATTTTGTGTAAGAAGAGTATTTTTCTTCTTAAAGTGAAAGCTAAAACTGTAAGCGTATGCTGAAATTGAAGCAGGCGACGCAGTACAACATCGGCTCGGTGAAATATAAACAGGCTGTTTATCCCACTAATATTATAAATGTGAAAGTTTGGATGGATGGATGGATGGATGTGTGGATGGATGGATGGATGTTTGTTACTCTTTCACGCAAAAACCACTGGACCGATTGCGATAAAACTTGGTATGTAGATAGCTGGAGATCTGGATTAACACATAGGCTACTTTTTATCTCGATATTCCCACGGGATCGGGACTTACGCGGGTGAAACCGCGGGGCGCTGCTAGTAATACATATAGTTTTATTTATACAAGGATTAAGGCAGAAGTGTTGTTTTTTTAAACTTCGGCGTAATCACAACCAATATGTAGTGATCTACATTTAATGCTTTGTATTACTAAAAAATAAAAATACTCATTTTTATAAAAAAAAAATTATGGTACAGGGGGCAAACGAGCAGACGTGTCACCTGATGGTAAATGACTACCGCCGCCCATGGGCACCTGCCGGCCTTTAAGGTGGGAGTAGGGAAAGGGGGGGGGGGGTAGAAAAGGGGGGAAGGGTTGGGGCCTCCGGTAACCTCACTCACTCGGCCAAAAAGCAATGCAAATATTAAAAAAAAATGTCTTAAGTAATTTCATTTCTCAGACTACCTTCCGTTATAAATGTACCTGTACTCTGTACTGTACCTGTATGATGACCTTTGCCTAATTGATTACATTAAAACGGTGTTTGGTATAACATGGTTTTTGCATTTGAATAATTGATTCCATTTAAAAATGGAATTGCGGTTTTGTTAGGTATGTTGTCGCTACGTGAAAACTCTAATTTATTTTATTAAAAATAGGGATAAACTATAGTAGATGATAAAACAGTTCAGTATTTAATAAAAATGAGTTATTAGACATTATTATGACTAGTTATACTGGTAAAGCAATACTATTGGTCGGTTGGTAAATATTGTTGAATAGTGGAGTTATAAAAGGCTAGGTTATCACTACATATTATAAAACAATGTCCCCCGCCGTCCCGCCGGCTATGTCTGTTCGCGATAAACTCAAAAACTACTGAACGTATTTTCATGCTGTTTTTACTAATAGATAGAGTGATTCATGAAGAAGGTTTAGGTATATAATTTGTTAAGGTTTTGTGTAAATTGGTTGAAATATGGTGATGATTGTTGTCTCTGCTACCCGTGCGAAGCCGGGCCGGGTTGCCAGTCAGTTGATAACAATCACTTGAGTGCGTATCGAGGTACGAACAACGTGGCAGTTACTGTTAGTTAGTGATTTAGATAGTTTATAGCAGTGGTGGTGAGAGTGAAACAGGTACACACTGTGTTTATGACTTGATAACACTTGGACAAATTTTACAAAAGTATCATTAAATATATTGGAATTTCCAAATGACTCAAAGCTAAAACAATTTTATTTTAATATCTATATATTAATACGTGAAGCGAAAACTTTGGATCCCCTTTTACGAAAATTGGGCGGACGGAGGAGTAAGAAATTTCGCACACTTATAGTTTGTACAGAGAAGAAGTGACGAATGCTAAAATTTTTGAACAATATTTGCCATAAAGTTAAAAAAAAAATGCAAAAACAGGTACATACAGCTACCAGTGTCCAGTATATATTTTGACCTGTCATGGTACAAAAGTCTATACAATGACAGGTCAAGTAATATTGGCTAATGAAATAAACCATGGTCGAAATTCGACCACCACGCGACCTCTAGTAAAATAGAATTCCTCATAAACATCATACTTACCCACTTCATTTAAAAAAGCAAAATATTCGAATTTCAAATAAGACGCTATGATGTTACAATGTCATGGAATAGTTTAAAAATGGCGAGGAAAACGTGAACATTACATAACAACTATCGTAAAAACAGGTTTGTAGTTACATAACAATAAAATACCTACGTTTAAACACGTGTTTTTATAAACATGACACGTTTAGATCTAGATCTTTTTATTATGTATGTTAGGTACTTAATTTGGCGCGTAATTCCAGAACGAATAACATAATAGGCTATTAGATATTATTATATTATCTAAGATCAAAAATGCAGCTTTGCCCATTAGGTTTTTCCAAGTATATTTTTCATATTACTTGACTACTTTTAAAATTGGAATAATAATTTGACGGTTTAGCAATTGTAGTAGCATTAGTAGTAATTATTTTGTTTGTGCAACAATCTCTATTTTTCTTTGCTTCCCTCCTTGTTTGTGGTCACAGCAGAGTCACCGCAGTTCGTTCGAAGCGGCGGACAAGTTCAAGTGTAAGGACAAGGCCCCCGTTAGGCCTAATACTTACCATTACCTTGACCTTGCTACTTACGAGAACGGTAGATCTTCAAGTCGAGGATACGGGAAGAAGAAAAAGAAGAAAGACCCTCTGAAAAAAAAACATGAATTGAAATGGAGTTCCCCTTGCCAGATGAAAATATCCTATTTCGGTGTGTTCTGAAAGCAAAAGTTTCTGATCCCCCCGGGGAATAAAAATATAATACGTAGACATATATGTATTGTATATTTGTTTGTGTTCGGAAATACCCAAGGCGGCCATATTATAAAAAATTCCACCCGACAAAAAACACTGTTTATGTTCAAAACGTTGGCAAAAAAATATTATTTTCAATTCTTCCTTTTAAAATAAGGTATAAAAACCGAAAATGGGCAAACTCTAAGAAATCAATATTAAATGTTGGGTGATTTTGACTACCTACATACAATCATCGTATTAACTGACCTGATATTTTCCTTAAAGGAAGATTACAAACCAAATTTTGTATCGATAGAAACTTTCCCGTGATAGCCGAGTGCCAAAACCGTTGACGTCACTGTCATATCGGAATCATCTCTCTCTAACTGTTCTAAATTCAAATTCAAAATAAAATAATTAGCACCTGTTTTACAGTAAAGGAAGGCATCGTGAGGAATCTACCGAATCTACGTAGGTACCCGACAGTTTTCGAGGATGCTCAACTGTTCGCTAAAATTGCCCACCACTATTGCAGAGTAGTGGAATATAGCCATAGACGTACCCAAGGAGTATACTACGTATTCATAATGTTTGGTATAGGTATCTAAAAAGAAGCGTGTTCTAGATTTAAAAAAAATTATTTACGCCTTAAACAAGCTTCTGAGATCGAATTTAAAAAATATTTGCGTCCCTTTGGACAAAAGATGGGTACGTCCATGAACATAACCCAACCACTTTCGCACTAAATGGTAGTCTTATCTCATCAGTAAAATAATGATTTAATTTAATCAGTTCGACTTCGACAAATTCGCTTTAAAAAACAATAAAAAAAGAAATCAAATTAATTAAAATGCATGTAATTATTCATTCACAGTTTGGAAATACTTCATAAATATATTTAAGTAACTAATAACTAATATACTTTGGTAAATAGTCAATAATTTTATTTTCCTTTTATGAAGACACGGCCATTATAATAATTCGATAGGTATTTTTTGAGCACTAACAATAACTCAAATACATCGGCAAGTACATAAACACGAAATTTAGTTATTAATTAGCATATAATAATAACAACGCCAGATGATACTCAAGGAAAATAATAGTCAGAAAACAAAAATTAATTACAAAATATAATTACAAATTGTTGTAAATTATTTTTAGGACTTAGGTACATACAACATAATGTGTTACATCTATATATTAATACGTGAAGCGAAAACTTTGGATCCCTTTTTACAAAAATTGGGCGGACGGAGGAGTATGACATTTCGCACACTTATAGTTTATACAGAGAAGAAGTGACGAATGCTAAAATTTTTGAACAATATTTGCTAAAAAGTTAAAAAAAAAATGCAAAAACGGGTACATACAGCTATGAGTGTCCAGTATATATTTTGACCTGTCATGGTACAAAAGTCTATACAATGACAGGTCAAGTAATATTGGCCAATGAAATAAACCATGGTCGAAATTCGACTACCACACGATCTCTAGTATTAATAAATGTACATATAAATGCCTTTCTCCATATATACAAAATGCTATTTAAATTATTGCCTATACAGAGTGTATTTGACAAAGTAACACTTATTTAAATCACTGAAGCCCTTTCAGTGATTTACAACTCTAGCGTGCAGTGACAAAAAGAATTTTGGACCAAAACCTTTGTGTTTAAAAGTGATAACCGTCTGAATTTCCAGGTATTATTTATTACTCCGTTTCTCGTAAAAACATGTGTAATGAGTAAAGTTAAAGACTTTTTTTTTCTTTTAAAAGACAACTCCCGCATTAGAAAATAGAAATTACTCCTGTGTCGCGGGGGACTTTACAAACATACAAAGAACGAACACAAAGAACGGACACAAAGAACACCCAGACTCGGGTGGGAATCAAACCAACGACCTATGGCATAGCAGTCAGGGTCACTAACCACTAGGCCAACAGGCCAGATTTTAAATTGTAATATTTTTTTGGAACTATTCACTCAGTTTTTTAAAAAATCCATAAATACTAACTAAAAAAAAATTCAAAGTCAGTTTTTATGGATTTTCTTAGTAACGGAATGAAAAATTCCAAAATAAAAAAAAAAATTACGATTTAAAATCTTTGACTTTACACACCTTTTTTTAACATGGGTCATCACGTCACCGAGGGTGAAGTGGTCATTTCTGGCCGTGGTCACAGGCAGAGTCAGCCTGTGACCACGGCCAGTGCAACCCCGTCGAAACGTCAGGCAATTCAGAGGTATGTAATCCCTTTTCGTGATCGCGTTAATTCCCGTGTAAATACATAATTATATAATGGAACGCGAAAGTTTAAAATCTAGTAAATTATACATTCAACAAATAACGTATGGAAAAATATTCGCGAGTCCTTGGCATTGATACGTTTTCATGTGATTGTACATTTATTAATTGTATAAGCTTAAAAAACATCATATTTTTTATGAGATTTGTAATATTTATTTTAAGTAAACAAATATTATTCTATATTATAGGTATAACAAATTAACCATTCCTAACAGTTTCACCCCGTTTATGGTCACTACTCCGCTCCTAAGAATTTCAGCGTGATGCTACATAGCCTACAACCTTCCTTAAGAATTCAGTTATCAATTAAAAAAAAATAGTCATTCGTAGGACTGCACGTCAGAAGTGAAAATACACACACATCTGTATAAATGTATCTGAGCGTGACCGTCACGCGAGTTCAGTACTTTTTCCCCATTCCAAAAGTGTCCAACGTGCCTTTCAAATCCGAGACGGAGGTAACTAGTTACAGAGATTAGCACGTCCAAACAAAACAAAAAACTCGTTAGCTTTATTATATTAATAGAATAGATAACAAAACACCTAACTAGTCATGAAAGTCAAGTACTTCATACAAATACCGACAAGAATTTCATATGCGATACAATAACAGAACAATGATAACAATTACAATAATAACTTTAGACACCTCACACACGGTCGTCTCATCCCAAACTAGACAGAGCCTTCACTATGATAACCAAACTACTGATAAACATGCTTACGTATTACTAAACATATACATAAAATATATAAATTATACCCAGACACAGAACAAATGATCATGCTCATCAGTCTCATCACACAATTCATTGTCCTTGGTGGAATTCGAACCCACGCCCTCTGGCTTAACAGTCAGGACCACTAGCCACTACACCAACAAGCCCATCAAATGGCAATGACTCATAACTCATAACAACATAAAACAATGACGTATATTTTCTAAAGTCTTTGCAGTTAGTAATGATGACGTAACGCTTTTAAATAATTTCCCAAAACCCACATAACAAAGTCCGAAAATATTTTATTACCTACGCATTAACGATGACGTTTCATTTAACGCGGACCTTTCTTGGAACAAAACATACGTAAACAAGATCATTAAGCTTATTAATACATTATATTTAATATTACTACAATGTATGAAACTACTGACTAATACACGTAAGTTTCCACTTAAGGTAAATGTCATATAAAAAAATAATAAATAAAAATAAATTTAAAATTAAATTTTGAATGATTAACAAATAATGATCAAATCAATCGTGATGAAAACAATCAATCTAAAAATAAAATGATATAAAAATGGTAGAGTGCAGACGATGCCATTACGTCCGATAATATTATTATCATGTTTACACACTCAAAACATAATGAAGAAAAATATCGAAAACAACAGCACCACAAACAATCGTTGCATTTGTTACAAAACAAATTATTTTTGCAAAACAAAATATACCTGAAAATAAAAAATGTGAACGATTTGCAAAAAAAATAGTTTATCAAACCTCATTGCATTAATATGCCGTGCATTTGGTAACAATATTAATAGATCAATAAATATTACAAGAAAGTAAAATCATGAAAACGGTTACCATAATCAAACCCAATTTAAAAATCTACGTTTGCCCAACCTCGTTGTAATATCGTAAAACCGTTAAATTTTACCTAGACTATATTACACCATGAATTTGATCAACACTAAACCCTAACAAGCTTATCAATCGATTAAATTAATTCTTGGAAAACGCAAATGCTACAAATACATGACTCAATCGTGAATTAGCTAAAAAAATCGGCCACTACATTGACTCAATACCGACTAAAGTGATTACACTGACAGAGTCAGGGTAAGTTACGTAAAATACTCACACATACAAACGATACCCGCACACAAACGTAATGTTACTCACACAGCGGCAGTTTGTCAGTGTGCGCGTGCCTGCAGGCTGGGAGTCAGACGACCCCACTACAAATTTTAGTCGCACTCTAGAGTTCGTTGAGTAAAGACCTGTCCAAGCGAGTGGAGTTACACAGCGCCATACGCAGTGGATATTTCGTCATAACAACATTGTGATAGTGACAAATATAATTCAGGACGTGTAAAGTGGGAGTGAAACATTTTCTTTGTAATATTTACTGTTTTGAAAACTAACTGTGAACCATAGAACGGTTGTGCATCGCTGTTTTGTGGATTATGATATTGTACCCACAAATTGGATAATTCCGGATAAGGAGTATACAAACACCGCAAATATTTTTGTAAGTATTACTTGTTAGTTTGTATTTCAACAGGTATTTTTTTCAAATAGATGTCAGCATTCTAAAAAATATTTTTTTTTCGTCGCAAAAAATACAAGTCTCGCTTGAAACAAAAAAAAATCTTCCTATTAGACTACCTTCAAATTCGAAAATTAAAATTAATTATTGAATTCGAGGCATTAATACAACAAAATAAATACAAAATATGATTAAATATTTGATCAAAAAAAAAATTAAATTGAAACAAACACTTGTTAATCCGCTAGAAATGGAAAGTTAAAATTTATGCGCATTTTCAAACATTTTTGAAACAGCTTGGTTGAAAGCGTTAATTAGAATTTTTATTTCCAAAAATTTCCAAATTTGAAATTCAAACCCAATGATGAAGTCATTCAATTGGAATTTATGAAAATTGAAACGCCTGGTCTATAATTTATGACTTTTCCTCGTCCGAGTCATTGACTTTTCGTTCAAATTTGTTTACTCATGTTTTCCGAGCTTCGTGCCAAAACGCACGCAATGTTAATCATTTTATTTGTTGAATTTTTACGTTTCTTGAAACTTCTCAATGACGGCCCTCGCCGGTTCACCTTGTTTTGAGTCTTTTGTTTGCGTTTCTGCTTCCTCGGTAATGTTTTCGTCACAGTTTGTAAATTACAAGTAACTCTTATTACCGTTGTTTACATGTCCTGTCCTGTGTTTCGTTTATCTGGATAGTGTTTTAATAAATTCAGTCTGTATCTGATAAGTGTACAATGAAAGATGTCACTAAAACTTCTTGATAAAATTAAGGAAATAAATTTTAGTAAAGTTAGTAGTCAAAAAGCGCAAGTGATGTATAGTGGGATCTATTTATTTTTTTAATTGCGGAATTGCGTTGGTTGTTGGTGTCGTAAGCTGCGCCTGGCACCGTTCTGTCGTAAGCCATTGTGAGTCGCTTACACAACTGGTTCAAGGTTCCGATCCGGCGTGCATTCGCCCGCGGATGTACGGAAACTAGACATTTGCTAATAACGTGAATTGTATAGACTTGTGATTGTACTTTTTCGATATATATTTTTTTTAATAAAAAATTTGAATAGTTATTTTAAAATAAATTATTTATGGACATGAAAAAGTCAAGATATGTAGGTACTGGCTTAAATTTATAACAAATTAAATGAGAAAACATTGAAAATAATAATAATAACTTTTTTCAAGTTTAATAACAAATATTTTTGCAAAATGGAAAACTGAGACAAATACATATATTTCTGAACATATTTTTTCCGGCTTCTTGTAAAATGTAAAAAAAAATGGAAAACATTAAAACTTTACATTTAAATTCCACTTTGTTACTTTGAAAAAGTAAAATATTTTTTTTTAATTTTTCATTAATTTTAATTCTACATACATCTAAAATGCCCTACTCATTCATTAATTTTAATTGTATTGTCCGATGTAGCTGACAACACATTCTAAATTCAATTTTCCATTTGTAACATTACTGTCCACAAAACGACACCAAACTAAAATATTTCGAAGAGCTCATAAAAGCGTGCATTTTCCACCACCTGTTCTAGAACATCCAGACATGCCGTAGTCTGGGTGCAATCGATCGGGCTAAAGGTCACTTTGTGTCGATGCATGACGCAGCGTCCCTGGGGTGGCTATTGCGCAATCAGCTGCAATGTAAAATAGCTAACCTGTTTCAAACCTACAGAATACGCCTGTAATGACAATTGCGACTTTTATGATTAGACACGAACAGTTAGAAATAAATAAGGTCAAAATCAGAGCCGTGTCGGAACCGATTGCATTTGTACAGTTATCATTGGAGAACAAGCTTCCGGAAACGTAATTTGAAATATATTAAAAATTAAGCAGAGTTAAACCAACGCCGACCGTGGTATAGAACACAAAGGCGTAACTAACAAATAAATAGATTTATCACGAAATGCATTATAAGTGTATGATGTAATACGGAACTAACGCAAGGTCACACGGAAAGTAATAACGAAGACTTTAAGGCCAAACCATTTATTTAATCATATAACACGACATGGAATTATCGATATCATATCATTGTTGAGTCACTTTATAATAATAGCACTGTAAACGATCCGAGACCATCACCTAATTAACCCAAAACTACTGTAAATATTAGCACGATAATACTATTTATATTGTCCAGGGTTAAAAAATAAACGACATTGGAATATAACCCTCAATTTATTTGCCTGGATTATGTATTTACAACGAAGGGGTTACGTAAGCGGACTTTTTCACGCGCAATAACAACGCCGATAATTTCATCGGCGCGAGGACAAGCAAAGATAACTTGGCCTATTTTTTTTTATCTCGCTTGCTGCGTAACTGTAACCTACTTAGTGATGAGCACGTGAACGTGCACAACCAATTGCGGAGAAGTGGACCAGTGACGTGGACGTGGACATATGAGGACCTAAATGTTTGATTGATAAAACTGACGCAACTTATTCGGGGAAACTGTTTTTATCTTTTTTATGACACATTTTTAATAAGTCTTGTTTTATTCCTAGAGAGGCACAAGAGAGACTATCACTATTTGTGCTATAACTGAACTAGTAATGGAACTGAATATTACGCTCCTATGTCATATTTCCTCGAACGGTTATTTAATAATACTACTTGCAAGTACCTACTCAATGTATTCGTAAGTAGTACCAGAAAATAGGTTAAGCGTTTCTTAATAATATAGCAATTAGCAGGTATAGAGCAAGGCCAACTAACTGGGTCTCGCTTCGTTACTAAAACTGATTCATCCAAACAAATGTTATCATTCTTATCTTCTTTATTTGAAAAGACAATTTCAACCGGAAAGAAGGAACAACCTTGACACCTTTATATACTACTAACGGAGTTACGAAATACAGCCTTGACACCAAATCATTATCGTGAGTCGACCGATAGAGGCCGACGGTGCCGAAATAGCTCGATTCCCGTTTTTAATTCAGACTTGCGAGCAGTGCGAAAAATCGGTCAAGTATACGTAGTTTACATCGCAAAAATGTTTGAAACGTATCCAGAAGACGCGACCTCAAAGCTGGTTAGTCAAAATAACTTAAGGATATAACCGATTGTGTTAAGACATAACATATGACTGGGTGCATAGAAAGTTTTCAAAACATCGCATCTTGACATAATTCATGTCCACAGACAATGAGCTGTTGGCGCCAACAACATGAACTTCAACAATATATTATGTAAGCGATTTCTAACTATTTCTCACTATCAATGCAGTTCCATCCGGAACAATTCAATGGAAAAATCTTTATTATTGTTGTACGTTAGGTATTAATAAATTAAGTACTTTTTATACCTGCAGTGGTTGTAATGACGAGAACAGAGTATGCTCATGGAAATCCCAAGTTAAGTCATCAATCAATCAAAACATCAAGATTCGTCCATAATACGAAGCTATCAAACTGCTGAGAAATTATAAGCTTAAAATATTTCTAACGTTTCATTCTTGGCGGCAAACCGTCAAATCAAACATGGCGGACGTCCCACTTTTCCCGCGCAATAAACGGCAAGCGCGTGGAAAGTTACCGCTGTACTACTTTCTCTACTTTTTCCAAGATGGCGGTTATTATAGGTATATTATTTAAAGTAAGATCAAGAGCGCTTCTAGTTTAGTTATTTTAAATACGTGGTAAAGATTTCAAATTAACCTTTATAAGTGGGTTACGAAAAACAAGCATTTATTGCGAAATTAGGTATTGATACATTTCCTTTGTCCAAAGTTCGCTTGTAAAATTGATGGCCTGTACATGACATCAATGTTTATGAAAACATACCTATTAGTCTTTTATGATGAAACATAATTTATTTGGGACATTTAGATTACCTGTGACTCATACACAAAGCGTACAATAGACACTGAAATTTAATCGCCTTAAAATTCGCATATTTTTTTTAAAACTATTTCAAGTTGAAGGCCAAGAGTACAGTAACATCAATTAAACTAATAATTTAATTTCACGTTCTTCGATCACGTTGCAGTTTATATAACTGTAGAGAAGAGCAAACGTGCGCCGTCGGTTCGTTGCGCAACAACGTGAGGTAAAGTGAGGTTCAAGAGCGCACACGTGTCAGTTGCCGCGTGACCGGTGCGCGACTATGCACGTGCCTTTTACAGGTAGGACAATCATGGCAGTGTGCCTTAAGGTCAGTCACAGAAGACATTGCTAAACAAGCCTGTGAACGTTGACATATCAAACAACACTGTGGGTAACGCGTCGGCGCGGCCGGCGATAAGACACCAAATTCGAAGCAACAAAAATACAATAGCAGCGATAAGGTTACGAGTCAATGACACAAAATTTAAAAATAGAATAACTACTACAGATAATGCATTGATGCATTTAATTTTTTTAAATAATTGCCATTTAATTCGATTGAGACTTCTAATTAAAGGCCGGGCCGCAAACTTGATTAAATAAAAAGTTTAATTTTACCAAACTACGTTCATACAAGATAGACAATAATTTAATTTAAACATTTCTCGATTCTAATGACATAATCATTATCCACTCGTGGCAAAGCACGTGTTGTCTATGACTCTGTGACGCAAAGGCGTTCCTCTGTATGCAGCCAAGTGCATTGTATATGTAATGTATTTCAGCACTTCGTTAAATATTGAACAGGAGATAGTTTATCCACAGAAATAATCACACCAAGTATTTTATAATACGCTAAAATACTTTATTTGAATGGTTGTTATAAAGATCTTTGTGCTGTCATCTTGTTAATTACAAATTAGTTTGATATACTGACTGAGTGGAAATCAAGCCCGCGACCGATGATGCCTCAGTTGTTTATATGCTAATTTATGTCAATCTTTAATACATATAATATTTTTATGACAAGTTATTAAAATAAAGCTGGCTCAATGAAGAACAAAATGGCAAACTGGTTAACGATACAGTACTGAACACACTGACACAAAAATGACAACCACAGACAAATTTGATGCACATTATTCTACATAAAGGCAAATAAATTCAAAATTCAAAGATATGGACACGTGATACGTATTGACGCATTGTATATATCAGAAGCCTGAAAAAAGAGACTGAAAGGAATTGGACACGTGCGGATCGCACGCGGCTCTCTCGACCTATAAGCACGTGGGAAGTTGGTTGTATTTTAGTCCTGTCTAATAGAAAATAGAACCACAACGTGACGACTATCGAAATGGATTTCTTCTTACTTTTGTCATAAAGAATAGTAACCGTAAGCGTGCTAAATAACTGCAAATTGATTTAATTTCCCAAAAAATTAAAAACAACCCACCATTTTCATCAACAGAGTACTTCAAACCACAAAATTCCCATGGTTTGGCGGTCATTATCAAATCATTGCAATAGCTAACGGTTGCACAATATCGCTAACAACAAATTTCAAGCGGATTTTGACAATCGACAGTTATCGCTAATCATGTACTTTCTCGCGCCACAACCCGTTATCCAAAAACTGGGACTGTACGGTACAACCGAAAACTGTTTTTTGTGCTCATCGCAGGTCTCTAAAACTCGTAATACTGTTATGAAACGGCTATTAGCGTTTCGTCATCATTTTAGCGGTTAAATGTGTTTTTATTTCTATGTGATTGTCAAGGTTAGGTGTGTGCGTGTAATATGCAAGAAAATTAAGCTGTCAAATTAATATTTAAAACACGATACGGTTATTCTTATGATTCTGTCATTAACAAGGAAATAGAAAATGTTGGGAATGATTTAGGTGGAGCGTCTATCGTCTTAAGAATTGCTTGTAAATGCCACAAATGAACATTTTAAAATCGTAAATCAAAAGGGTACGTGCCATGAACAAAATTTTTGCAACAAGTTGCCCCATATTTTATTAGTAATGCTAAATAGTAACAGTTCGGTTGGAAAACGGTGTTTAACTGTCTGTGCTCCGCCAAGCGTTAACGATATAACGGGGAGGGATATTCTGTTAATATTTTCAAATGGAGCAAAAAATCATAATTCGCATCATAAAAAAAAGCGTTCCTATTTCAAAATTGCCAGTCCATTAAATTACTTTCGCAATTAAAAATTTTAATTTGGCAGAAGCTCAACGATGTCGATGTCAACCATAAACAAGAAAATCAAGTTTAAGTATCCATAAAGTATAGTAAACAGTTAGGTATAATCTTTCCATCTGGGTATGAATACTGTTTTAAATTAACACCTAATAAAAAGTAGGCAGTTCGAACGGCGCGACCGATAAAAAATGTTTGAATAACATTATCTAACTGTACAATATAGTTATATCGAAGTAACGGAACAATATATTCAAATAAAGTTTTAACTGATGAGATACCGTTGTAAATATTCATGTGACACTATTTTTGTTTAACAGCCGTTACACAAGTTACAAATATAACTATAATCCAATTTTAAAAATAATTTCCATTTTTAAACGTAGCCTGCCAGTTTAACCAACAATGCTTACTAATTAAAGTTGGCGCGATTATTTTAACAGTTAGACGGTCGGTGTAACGGGCGCCCGTGCATCTGGCTTGCCCTACTGACACCAATCATGTCGTACCGTGAAACGGAACGCATCAATAAAAATCATACTGTTTATCGGTACGAGTTTGTGATAGTCAAAATTGTATTTTTACTATACGTCGGCATGCGAACAAATGGACAATTCTGAAACCTATTAACTACTCCAAATTAATCATAATATTTTAAAATCACGTTGCATACCGCGACCGCGTGTAGCAGAACGTGATCGACTGTTTTTCATGCACAATCCTCTACAACTAGTATTGTTTTAAAATCCTTGCAAAAAACAATCAAACTTGACCAATCACAATAGGTACGATAAATGATCCTTACCATTGTTAATGACGGATAATAAACTTGAAAACAATGTGTACATTTTTTTACACTTCCTGTACTTGTTTCGTACACATAATTGAATGCCAAACCATGTATTAGCGATTTATGTGGATTAATAGTAAGAGAATACTTACTACGTTACGTAAAGGTAAACGACTTAAATAGTTAATAGAAATAAACTCCCACGTCGATAGTTATTCCAAATTTAGATATACATTAAAACAACGTGATAGCGGGGTCACTGTCCTATTAAGAAAACTAACCAAGACACGTGTAACAACCACTAAAGTGTATCTACCTAAATTTTCGTCATTTCATAATTAATCGTTTAATCAAATTAACCTCTAATTAATTTCTTTTTCTATTACATCGAATTTTTTTATGACCATTGATGTTGCATTTCTCAATTAGAACGCCAATTCGGCAACAGCAAGGAAGTCTGTTTTGTAACGGAAGAAATCCGGTGTAGCCTTAACTTCGTGTTTGTAATACGCTAAAATTAAGAAACTCGACTTATTAATGAGTTTGGCTAACATGAAGGGAGTAAAAAGCGTTGATAATGTGGCAACATTATTTCACAAAGGTGATCCACGTGCAAAGTTGCAGCGCGGGATCTTACGACACTGTTATTGCAACTACGCTATTTTGTAACACCGACATTATTTAGACAACTGCAATCGTTTGTCATTTTTTTTTAACTAACGTAACCTTTCTTGTTGTTACAGAACCACAGTGAAGATTCGTGCGGACCAGTTGCCGTCCGCCGAAACATGGTTGCCGAATTCATCTTGAGTCAGCAGCAGCAATTGCTCGGAGGTCCGGGCGGTGGAGGTATGGGACCTGTGCCACCGCAATCGCGTGGCCAACCTATGCCACCACATGGCCGCCTCTCCGTATCTCCACACTTCCCCATGGATCAGGGCCCCCCATCTCAAGGCAGCCCTGAAGATCCAAATGACTACAATAACTTTGATTTTAACAAACGCAAGGAATTCTTTGGTCAGCGTAAGCAACGGGAATTTATTCCTGACAACAAGAAGGACGATGGCTACTGGGACCGCCGGCGGAGGAATAATGAGGCTGCCAAACGCTCCCGTGAAAAACGCCGATTCAATGACATGGTACTGGAGCAGCGCGTTGTTGAACTATCCAAGGAGAATCACGTACTCAAGGCACAATTAGATGCTATAAAAGAAAAATATGGAATATGCGGGGAGACACTCATTAGCATAGACCAAGTGTTGGCGACTTTGCCCACATGTGATCAGGTCCTTTGTGTAACAAAGAGAAGTAAACTGTCTCCCGGCGCTCTGTTCCCTCCAGCGCCTCCACCACCCCCAGCGCAACCTGCATCTCCGCCATCACCACCCCCGCAGCGCGCTCCTGAACCTTACCAGGAGAGGCTGCCGGCACCTGAAGCGTACTACCCTCATCCTGCACACTATGAGCCTCCTGGCTCCGTTCTCAATTTGTCCAGATCTCGCCGCGTCCCATCTCCCTATGAGCTATCTTCTCTATCCGGCTCAGGGGACGAGACCACCGAGCCGTACGCACCAGAGAACAACTGTCTCCCACTGAAACTTCGCCATAAGTCTCACCTCGGTGACAAGGATGTCGCTAGCGCCCTGCTCTCCCTTCAGCACATAAAACAGGAACCAGGTCCCCGGTCCTCTCCCTCCTGGGATGGTGAAGGCTCCAGTGATGA
>OY982584.1:10217924-10255293 GCA_963859945.1 Euplagia quadripunctaria | reverse complement strand
GCTAAAGACTATGTTCTTATAAGTAGCGAGTAAGTTTGATATAAGTAAGTTTAAGTCCAACTTAGATGTTTATTTATAAAAATTTATGTATATTTCTCGTTTCGGAATGCCCGTTAAGATCCAAACCAAAAAATGCTAGATCCTCTAGTAATAGCTGTTGAGAAATCGCAAATAATTTGTAAGAGATAGTTGTACTACATAAATCTATAGTAACAGATGTATTGGTTACCCAGGATAAGAATATACCAGTGCCTTTGACAATACATACCTACCTACCTTTATTAATAGCTACCTATAGGAATATTTTTGTACACTTGTTAGAAAAAAAATGTGGCGATTTCATTCTCCGGATACATTCAGCACTTTACTATGTGTTCGCGAGGACAACTTCATGTGAAGTTAGAATATGCTTAATGTTCGAATTTCTAAGTGCCGGACACAAATTAAGTTGTTCAGAACACATGGTAGGGTGTGCTATTTTAAATTGTATTGAATCCTATAAAGCTAGACAAGTATTGCAGTTGTATTGTAAGTCGACTCCTAGTGCACTGCTCTAAAGGGCATGTGATAGGACTGAATGGAGTTATAGCTAAGTATTTATTTATTATTCGGATCGTGAAAGAGGATTTTACAATTTATTATCTTTGTATAAGAAACACTATACGATATGAATAAATTGTGTACATTACAATTATATAATATATTTTATTTTGACACCCAATTCCTTGTTTACTAAGTCGCATAAATAAAAAACCTTGTTGCTTCCGTTGTGTGAGCACACATTACATAACATGTTTATAACATTGTTAAAATTATGCTGTTGAATCATGGCAAATAATTGAAGTAAGACTTAAATTCAAATAGACTTGTATTTTCCAAGACTATTATGACAACGAATTTGAAACCAGTATCGAAGATGACCAATAAAATAGACGTTATATTATCATGTTTTAAGCAACTACACGAGCGGCACGATGTCACAGCTGCTGTCGACGCATGCCTCTGCCGTCGTGCCGCTCGTGTATATAAAGCCTTAATTCCACGGGAATCAAAAAGATTGCACATATTAGCTGATGTCAGTTCGACTCCAACATAGCTAGGTACGTCCTTGTGCCCTCCGTGAGGTGTATCACTTGGAATAATATTAACTAAATCTTGAAAATCTTGGAAACTAAGAATGCTAACTTTGATTCGTCTGAGAACATAACTCTTGACTAATTTTTAACACTCCAATTTCAGTGGTTCCGGGCATATCTTAGTCTCGAAACACATGTGACTCGGAGTCATTGCTCTCTAGTGTATTAGAAAGACGATCAGCAATAAACAATTCGACAATTAATGTCAGAGAACTATGATACAGAGTAAAATCTGTCTGATACCTTTTGAAAACCTTTCCAAGAAGAATTCCTTGCCCTGTGTTCCGTGTTTACCAAGAAGGAAACTCGTAGGAACTCCAGCAGACCCTGGACACCTAGCAAGGGTGTTAGTTCTCTTCCTTCTGAGGAAATACCTAGCTCCACCGACAGAACACGCTGTTAAATAGCATTACTATATCGTACTAGTTTCCGTGCTGGCTGGTAGGGCGCTAGAGCCCTGTGGAGTGCCGAATAGGGGAGTTCAGAGTATACCATCGGGCGGTTCGGTCCCCCGTTAGGTGTGGAAAGGAAAGAAAGAAGAGATTGGTATAGATTTTTTTAAATATTCACCAGATAGACTAAAAATACAATAATACAAGCGGAAGGCCGCAACATAAGCACACAGCTGAAGTAATAGTAGAATAAAACTACTGAGGTTGATGCTACTACTGCTGCGGCAAGTAAAAGCTAGTTTTAGATAAAACAGACAGGTTTCTACCGATCTACTGAGGTTGATGCTACTACTGCTGCGGCAAGTAAAAGCTAGTTTTAGATAAAACAGACAGGTTTCTAAAGATCTACTGAGGATGATGCTACTGCTGCTGCCGCAAGTAAAAGCTAGTTTTAGATAAAACAGACAGGTTTCCACCGATCTACTGAGGTTGATGCTACTACTGCTGCGGCAAGTAAAAGCTAGTTTTAGATAAAACAGACAGGTTTCCACCGATCTACTGAGGTTGATGCTACTACTGCTGCGGCAAGTAAAAGCTAGTTTTAGATAAAACAGACAGGTTTCTACCGATCTACTGAGGATGATGCTACTGCTGCTGCGGCAAGTAAAAGCTAGTTTTAGATAAAACAGACAGGTTTCTACCGATCTACTGAGAATGATGCTACTGCTGCTGCGGCAAGTAAAAGCTAGTTTTAGATAAAACAGACAGGTTTCTACTGAGGATGATGCTGCTGCTGCTGCGGCTAGTAAAAGCTAAACTAGTCGGGCATCCCCGAAATATACACGTGAGTAAAACCGTATATGTTAGCTAAAAGTAAAAGCTGGGTTTTAGATAAAACAGACAGGTTTCTACCGATCTATTGATGATATCGAGGATGATGCTACTGCTGCACAGGGATCTTTAACTGGATCCATTTTTATTCTTAATCTACATTAATGACTTACCTCATATTGTTAAGAACACTGAGGCAGAAATTTATAGAAATTAACATAATGACGGTAGCATGCCAAAGTCTTGTTCTGTAAAAAAGTGATATACATTCTTTTAACACGCGTAATAAACATAAACTTGTTGTACCTGCCTCTAGGCTGCAAAAAATTAACAAGTCGTTTCGAGGTCAATGTATGCGATATTATAATAATATCCCAGATAATATTCAAATGTTAAGTCAGAACAAATTTAAATCCACAATAAAACGACAACTATGCCTTAAGGGCTAACACTCGGTAGTGGATTATATACAGGATAAAAACGCTTGGGATGGAATTGTATTGGATTCACAGGCTATTTCATATACTTAATAGAAATGTAATGTGAGCTAATATGTTTCTTATTTTCCATCTCTCATGTTTTTCTTTTCTTATTTTTAATTTTTGCCTTAAGTTCAGTTTCCCTATTGTCATATTCTTTTTTTTACTTTATTTACTTTTAATTTTAAAAACATAATAGCACACAACAAAATAATGTAATAATATTTACTGAATATTCTTGAAACTGTCTGGTTTTTTGAAAGAGTGGCTGTGAGTTTGTCCGATTTCTTCTCACAAGGCTCAACCATTTGGAAACGGGCGATATAGAACGAAACAGGCAGATATGATATTATGTTATCCATTTTTTTTTTGTTTAATAATTTTACATTTGACAAAGCAAATTAGTGTTGCGGTGACTCTGTGTGTTGATCTATAATTTTAAATTTTTAAATTAACGATTTCGAATAATTGCTGATCAATTTTATGAAATAAAGATACTGAATTTGAATTTGAAATTATAATTTGTATATTATGTTATTTAAAAAAAAAAAAATTCTATAATCGCTGGCAAGATCAAGTTCCAGATTTGATTTATATCAACCTTTTCGAGGAGGTGATGTTGGCTAAAGAGGCGGCGGAACGGCAAAGGGAGAGGACAAGTACTCTCCCATCCCGCAGAAGACACACCAGGCGCCGAAGAGCGCAAAATGATCTCCGGCCTCCATGAGCGCTGGCCTGGGGGTAACGGGTCGGGCTGACCGTTACCCTTGCAGAAGCAGGCCCGAGACGGTGGCGCGACGTGTTCAACGCACACCTCTCTGATCTGGAGGGGGGTTAGGCCCCCCGTACCCCATGATGTGGTCGCCTGCTGAAGGCGGCCAAGGTCTGCAGGGGTTCCCGGAGGACTCCTTCCTAGGGTATACCCGGGTTCCCCTGCAATAGACCCACTTGTGACGGAACACCGTGTGGTTTTACTCGGTTCGATTCCGACTTACCACTTTACCGTTAGCTCCGGTGAGGTGATGACCCGTGGGGGTTTGGGGGTTGACACGATAAAAAAAAAAAAAAACAACCTTTTGGAATAGAAAGCTTAAGTAAATTTTTAAGTCTATTTATCTAAGTTCTAACATACCGTTTCTATTTTTTTTAAATAAGAAATTCTACGAAACACTTTAGCGCTTTACTTTAATTTCTTTCTCGGTCTACTACATGGCGAGATCCACATACAATAAAAATAAATACATATATATATTATCTCAGCGTGAAAGTCGTCCCACGACAAATATGAATGTACCATTTTGTAACAATGTACCATAACGTAAATATTAAATAAATTTAATCTTTATTTATATAGATAACAGTTACCACCAAATTATTTAGCAAAAAACACTAGAACGGTGACAGCAGTTTAGCGGTGCAAGTATTTGTTTCGCTAAAGTACTCTTATGCACACTTAAGGGTTAGTCTCATTAGACCGTGCCGGGTCTAACGTGGTGTTTTTATGCTCATCAGTGCTCGCCCGTACTCGGGACGTTCTAATGTGCGTCATACTTTTTGCATAAGTCCTTTTCTCGTTTTGAATATACTCTCTCTCTGAAAAGTGTTGATAAACGATTTGCTTGGAGCCAGTCATTTTCCTCCAACCATGTTATATAGCGTGGTGGGTATTTGAACATTTTCGGGAAAAGCTTATCATCACTACATATTATAAAACAAAGTCCCCCGCCGTGTCTGTCTGTCTGTCTGTCTGATAAACTGAAAACTACTGATCGGATTTTCATGCGGTTTTCACTAATAGACAGAGTGATTCATGAGGAAGGTTTAGGTGTATAGTTTGTACCCGTGCGAAGCCAGGGTGGGTTGCTAGTTATTATTAAAACTGGTAGGGCCTTTCGTTGAGTTGCTGACGGTGCGCGCTGGTGGGTTTGGTAGCTTAAGATCTGTTATAAACGCCTATCTATATATAAACTAATATTTTTCATATAAGAGATGATACTCTTTACTTCCACCTTCCATAGATAAGGTTGTTTGATTTGATCACCCGCATTACACGTAATTATGACGTAAATGTAGTATTTCATTATATGGTTTTGCGTACGTAAATCACTGCAGACAGTATTACGAACAAATAGATTACAATATTGTATAAAAACATCTGTCTCGTATACTTTTATCTGGCTGTTTATCAGTATGTGAAAAAAACCACTACGGCAACAGTTAATATTTGGACCTAACCTGCTGATAAAACGTTAGTACATAATAACTACGGAAATAGACAAGACGTTTATTTTAACATTAGCAAATAATGCTAATACCAGAGGCCCTAACCCTTCCCCCTCCCCCTCTTCCCCCCATCTCCTCCCCTCTTCCCCCCTCTTCCCCCCTCTTCCCCTATCTTCCCCCCATCTTCCCCCCCCCCCCTTCCCCCCATCTTGCATGCAATTGTAAATTTGGTCTTTGTTTGTAAACCTACATGGGCTACCTTTCATTCAGAAAAAAATGATGTTCTCGAGGGGTAGAAAGATTACTTTTGATCGACAATCCATACTGATCGGTGAAATGTACATTAACACAAGCGAAAGCTAGGTTAAATATACTAATACTAGCTGACCCGACCAACGTGGTCCTGTCTTAAACTAAAACTTGTCCTTTCATAAGAACCTTCTCCTGACAATAACAAACACAAAAAAAAAAGAATTAGCGAAATCGGTCCAGCCGTTCACGCGTGATGCCGTGACCAAGGGAAATAGGGATTCTAAATATTATATAGATTTTATAGATATACATAGATAATAAAGCTGAAGAGTTTTTTGTTTGTTTGTTTAAACGCTGAATCTCTGGAATTACCAGTCGGATTCGAAAAATTTTTGTTTTTTTTTTTTTTATCTTTAAAAAGACAACTCCCGCATTAGGAATTACTCCTGTGTCGCGGGGAACTTTACAAACATACAAACAACGGACACAAATCTCATTGTATATGATAGCCAGATTCATAAGGAATAGTATAAGCTATGTAACATCACGCTACGACCGCTAGGAGTAGAGCAGTGACTATAAACGCGGGGAACGGCTAGTACGTAATAATTACCAAATTGACAAAAATAAACTTTTTTTGCAAAATATCAACACTTATTGAATTTAAATTATCTAGGCTCTTATTATTATAATACTGTTTCTTTAAGGTTGAGAGATTACTATTTATCTGATGTTAATTATAATCAGTCACTAAATAATAAAAACTATTACCTATGTGGATATTCTAATGACTTATTAAAGGCCTGCGGGCCTAAAAAACACCATTTTAGCTTGAAATTTGTTCTTGCCAGGCTCCGGCGATACATCCAGGAAAAGCCAAATCAATTGTGTGGAAGATGATGTGGCCCAAAAGAGAGTAAATACTCACTTGATCAGTGACAGAAGTATGGCAAGGAAATAGATATATTACCCGACCCCAAGTAAATGAGAGATGATGACAGAATACTCGTATTTAATCAGAAACTTAAGAAAATTCCTGAAAGCATTAATAACCTTGAATAAGGCTTGACATATCTTCTCAAGATCAGTGACGTATTTTAAAGACTTGGCTAAGTTGCATGAAACAAGAAAAGAAATATCCATGAACGTAAACATTTTATCTCCGAAGTCTCTTGACACTACATCTCAAAGACTATCTACTACTCCTATGTTTTGTATATGCTAGGAAAAACAGCTAACACAACTACTGTATTGACCGCCTATCACGGATATGTAGCACCAATTATAAGGTATGGTGTCATATTCTGGGGCAATTCTATAGATGTAGATTATGCCTTTAAAGCACAAAAGAAGTGTGTCAGAGCTATATGCAAAAGTAAATCAACAGATAGCTGCCGTCCCTTTTTTATTAAACATAACATTTTGACTTTACCATGTTTGGATATTTTGAAACCGTGTTATTTGTTAAAAAAAATATTAATATGTTCGAGCAATTAAAAAGTAAAAGACACAATTTAAAAATTAGTATTCAATCTAATACAACAGTGTATTTGAATAATAGTATAATTTGCATGGCCCCCAAAATATACAATCAATTACCAAAGACAATTCTTGAAGAGCAAAATGTTGATACTGTTAAAATTAAGCTGAAAAAGTTATTGTTTGAAAGGTGCTACTACTCTGTAAGGGATTATTTAAGTGATAAACTGTAGTAGGACATAATGTAACTTATTGGATTTGACTATTACCTTTCCTTTAAATGAAGAATATTAATTTTAATTCATACAATTTCTTTTTCTTATATTTTGTAATCTAAGAATATTAATTTCAATTTGTATTTGTATAGACTGGTAATATTAATGTATGTACATGCTACAGTCTATAATTATTTATATTATTTTAATCTGTATTCTAAACATACAATTTCCAGTAATTGATTGGTATAAATAGGTATGTTTTAATGTTTACTGCAATAATAATAATAGTATGCATGTTTAATATTAATTTTTTTAGCATAAGTCATAAGAATATTGCACATCCGATCAGGATAAATTGTTGATACCGAAATAATAATTTTATGAGCTTATGTACACAATTTTTGCAATAAATAGCTATTCTATTCTATTCTATTCTATCTTTATCTAAATAAAGAGAAACATGTACGTTCTTTTACTTGTAAGTTACTACTACGCCAGTCGATATTCCTGTCCTAGTGGCCTCTCCAATCACAGGACGGACATACAGGACATGCAGTCTCAGTCCTGTTTTCCCATTCGAGACTTGCGATATCCCTTAACCTAGCTCTCTCGCCAGCTCTCTCTAACAAGAATAAACAACTGTATTACCTTACACATGTATTGACTGGCCTGTTGGTCTAGTGGTTAGTGACCCTGACTGCTATGCTATAGGTCGTGGGGTCGATTCCCACCCGAGTCTGGGTGTTCTTTGTGTCCGTTGTTTATATGTCTGTAAAGTCCCTTCGCTACACAGGAATAATTCCTAATGCAGGAGATGTCTTTTATTTACAAATAAAATTGGGAAAAGGACAGGAAAATTATGATGAGAGTACTTACTACTTTTTAGTATTTTTTAAAGAAAGAAAGAAAAGAAGAAATCCTAACATACTTGGCACTTACTGGGGAGTCATAAAGCGCCTGCCTTAGCGAAACAGCAAGACGACAATAGCCTATTATGTTGAATTCTATAGGATCTAATATACCTATTCTCCTATTTTATTTTCCCTTTTTTCTAGTCCATTTTTACATTTCTGACACTTTAACAAGTCGTTCCATGTCTTTTTCTGCACTATTAAATATACATATAGTGTGGCTCACAGAACTGAGAATAAGTAGTAACTACTTACTCTCAATTCTGTGGTGAGGCTGGCCACTACCGCTACAGACTAACACGGCAGAATCCACCAAATAATTCTAAGATCGATTTTTTTCCTATTCTAGTACATTTTATAATTAAATCGATAAACATATGTCAATGTTGAGTACATAGAAAATTAATTATACAGCGCCAACAATGTAAGGTAACCTTATAACAATAACAGGTTGCTGTTTTGAATACAAAACAATTTTTTAATAAGGCGGGATAATAATTAATAAACCATGAAATATGTATTAAACTAAAAAAAAAAATCAGTCAGTCGTAGGACTGCTCGTCAGAAGTGAGTGAAGAGTAAAAACAAACCTTAATGTATACATAGGGTACACTGGAAGTTCTGCGCTCCCGGCCACTCGTAAATTTTTGGATTTCTACTAATGTTATATTTTTTTAAATATAAGAAACTCGGCTCCGCCTTACGAATTTTCAATCAGGTCACGTGTTCTGACGCAAGTTTAACATTTTTTACCCATCCCAAAAAGTGCACAACGCCGCTAAAGAAGTTTTTACTTCATTAATGTTTAAGTTTGGTCAGTACTACACGTGCATTAGTGCACGTATCATTCTGTTTTAATAAAAGTACAACTATCTGACGTAATGTTAATATAAAAGATATCTGGCTGAACGCCTACTCGTAATATTCGTTTCGAAGTTCCAATTTAATTTTACAAATAAATCAATTTTCAAGCAACCTCGAAGACGTTCTCGAGACGTTATTTTACTATTTTTAACATGATAAGTATTTTAAACATCGTAAAATCTATGTAGGGATCTCGGTCAAGGCTAGCTTTCTTCTTTTATCTGATATTCAGACATCATTGGGCCTCATTGTCAGACACATTAAATGTTATTATTCTTTTTAAATCTAGACACGAGTCTAGATAAACTTTTCAATAGTGATACTAATTGGGTAACCATGAATTTACAGCAGTAACATTTTTCTTAGTCTATGTGATTACTAACATTGTTGCCCAACTATTTAGTTTATAACGTTATCATTAGGTAAAATTAAAGTCTTAATCACATTCCCATTCTTGAACATCATGCATGAGGAATAACATTATTTTTTGGGCTTTTGAACCAGTATACCCATATCCAGGATATGTCAACCCCATCCCGGATATGTCAACCCCATCCCATCGTACCTAAACCAAAGAGAAAACAAATAACGTAAAATTACTTATATAATAATTACATCATTATTGAACTAAAGTAATGAGATGGCATAATTTCTTGGCTGCTTCAGATCTTGGGCAGCTTATCACGCTTTAAATTAAACCTACATCTAATAAATTTAAGTAAAGTTATTTTAGCAAAGTCTCACGTTCAGTTTTTTCCTGCCCCACTCCATGATCAAATGTTGGTTGTTTTCAATTTTATTAGATACAGGACTACTCTAGTCAGTTTTTTTCATCAAATATGGACATTTTTCTGATGGAAAGTGACCAGAGATAATTTTATTTAATCTTTACTTTTTGAGTGTTATCAATCCATGAAACCTGAGGAGGCATTGCCTGTCTGTACAGGCAATGTCTATACCTATAGATCTGTTTAATTTTAATCAGTTAAAGTTTAATCTATACTAGTACAATACACATGAATTGTTTCTTTTTTGATTGAACACAGTAATCTCTAGATTTGAGTATAGACTGAATAGGTTTCATAATAGTTCAGAATAGTTTCATCGTCATTTTCCATCAGCTAAGTTGGAAGACAAAAGCCTATTGCATTTCTCAATTAAAAAAATTGGAATTGAATAAAACTTTGCATTTGATAAATAAAAGCATGAGTTTGCAACCTCGTAAAAATGGGACCTGGACTACATACTTGTAGCTCTCACCCGGCTCATGTAGACTCATGCTTTAACTACATACTTGTAGCTCTCGCCCGGCTCATGTAGACTCATGCTTTAACTACATACTTGTAGCTCTCGCCCGGCTCATGTAGACTCATGCTTTTATATGTAACTACATACTTGTAGCTCTCGCCCGGCGCATGTAGACTCATGCTTTTATATGTAACTACATTTTTCCGGCTTTTATATGTACCTACTTACATTACAATTTACATTTTTTTTTCTAATATATGTTTAGCGTGGTTGTAATTGTAATTTTGTTGTTGCAATTGTCAATATTTTATTGTAATTTAATGTAATTTTACTGATATCGATGTAAAACAATTTTTAAATTATTTTTATTATTATTTTGTAATTTAATTTGTGTCTAAAATTAATGGACCAAGCATGTTGAAACAAATCTTATACCTACTGTTACACCATCTGTAGACATGTTTAGATAAATAAAGTTATCTTATCTTATCCGGCAGCTTCGCTCGCGTAAACGTAATTTTTCATCCCTCCGGAACAGTACTTTTTTCCGGATATAAGGTACCCCATGTCCTTTCTTGTGTCCCTGACACGTGTATGCAAAATGTCGTGATAATCGGATGAACAGTGCGGCAGTGCCAAGATAACTTGGCAGTTACTGTAGTTAGTGATTTTCATATTTTATATCATATATACATATAGCAAATAAGCTCCATAAAGTGGTGGTAAATAGATTAGATTGCCATGCGATCATTGTCGATAACACTATAATTGGTACATATACCTGTAAGAAACATTCTCACAACCACTGATATAAAATATGAAAATACTACAGTAACTGCCAAGTTGTTCGTACCACTCTTCGCACTCAAGACAATGTTCTGAACTTATTGCTACCCTTTTTATAATTACCCACTATTCATTAATATTTATCAATCGACCAATACCATTGCGTTACCGGTATAACTAGTCAAAATAATGTCTATTAACTTATTCTTATTAAATAGTGAACTGTGTTATCACCTATTATAGTTTGTCCCTAATTTTAATAAAATAAATAAGAGTTTTTGATGTGGCGACGACATGTCTATGTCTATACATCAGTCCTCCGATCTAAAGCACCACCAAACAGATTTATACGTACAACAAACATTTTATACATAATCATTTCCATATTTACGTCAGTTTATTGTCAACAACAGGTTGCATTACTTCATCACGTGTCCGAAGTCGGGGGCATGCGGGAGTATTTCTGTCTAACCCGGTTACTGAACGTCGCAGGTATTCCAGTGACGGAATGTATCAGCTAATATTATTAGGTATCTTATAGTTTTGTTTACTGCAACGAGGAATACAGGTAAGTATCTATTTAGTAGTATAAGTAATTGTGCTTGTCTTTTTGTTACATTATACTCCACGTTACGTCCACCAAATATTGTTTAATGCTATTCCTATGCAAAGAACATAGGCGAATCGATAGTTTTCTTTGTAACCTATGCAGTTGTAGTCTATTGCAGTATGTATTTGACTTGACTTGTGTTTGACTGCTGTCAAATATTTACAGGGTGATATTTATAACGCCTATCTGGAATGTAGGTCATGATGAATGATGGAGCAACAGTACGAATGGATTTTATCAATGAGGGATCTATCGATTATCCTAAACTATGCTATAGTAATGGGCTTAGCTAAGCCTGCCATCACTTAAATTGCGGACCCCGGACAAAAACTTAATAAATCCCCTGACACATGCGTGAAATCGAGATTCTTTCCCAGACACCTTAAAAACAACGCGGATTCTATTTTTTAGCTTGTTAACGATTCATCTAACAATTATAATTGTCCCATGGTACAGAGTGTCCGGGTTTTACCCGGAAACTTTTTGAAAACCCCGCCCGGATGCTCCCCGGACGCCCTCTAAACTAGGACAAATCCGGGGAAACCCGGACGGATGGCAGCCCTAGGCTTAGCTTTATTTTTACATAATTTAGAACTAGGCAAGGAACTTAAGAAGTTCAAGGCTGACTGACCATTTTTAACCGACTTCACGAAAGATAAGGTTCTCAATACAACAAATTTTTTGTGTGGTGGTATATTACGCGATATCTTCGCGATTGTAGAAATGGATGTGCTGAAGTTTGGTCCCATTAAAATTCGAACAAAATATTCCACCAGAATGGAAAATTAAGAATGTCGAATACAATTTATCATGATTTTAGACGCATTGAAGTAGTTGATTTTTTTTAAGTTAGTAATTAATAACACTGTTGGTTCAACTTTTTAAGTCTTTAAATTTTTATCGATACTTTTCCAATTCTTCAAAACAAACTTGGAAACACTTTAAAAGTATGTAAGTATTTAAAACATCTGTATTTTTGGACTGAAGTGCTTGGGGGCTGCGTTTATTTAAGTAAATTTTAGAATTTTTCAGTGGAAGCCAATACCATACTTTTTTTATATTATAGGGGGCAAACGAGCAGACGAGTCACCTGATAGTAAGTGACTACCATCGCCCATGGACACCTGCAACTCAAGAGTCACAAGTGCGTTGCCGGCATTGAGATGGGAGTACGCTCTTTTCTTGAAGGTTTGAAGGTCGTATCGGTCTGGAAATACCGCAGGTAATACTATATTTTACTAAAGTATTTAAACATTACATATTATTCAATCTTGTACGATAGTACGGAACTTTTCGTGCACGAGCCTGACTCGCACTTGGCCGTAACTTTCTTACAGAGAGGTCTTAGTCTTGAAAATGTATTTGTATGATTCGTATATTTTATTAAGTTTATAGTTAACTTAGATTGATTAAATATACAAAATTAATATTTTTTAAACGAAGAGGCCGTCCCGCTCTGCCACCTCTGCCACTATGCTATTGTTACGCCACTGGCAGTGACAGTGTGAAACTGCGGGGCTAGTTCAAACATAAAGTTTCTGTCCTACGTCCTTCCAAAATACTTCTAGACCAACCGGTGTAAACTATGAGACTATGAGAATGACAGTTAGTGTAGTTTTTGGTTTACACTATTACTATTTTTGGGAGTCTTCCGCAAGCATCGGTTCTTTGTCTGTATTATCAACAAGTGACGTTAAGTTTATAGAAAAATGTGTTACATCAAAACTGACGTCATTTGTTTTGAACCGAAGTAGGTATTAAGCAGTTGTTATTTCAGTTGCAGCAGCTGTGTCGACAAATACTTCCTATTCCGTTTACATGCGTCTTGGTACATTTGTTACATAATGTTTGTTCGACACCCAGCTGATTGATAAATATACCTACCTTATTTTTTTCCTTATTTCTTGGCACACAAATACATAGCTGGTATCGATCGTGGGAGAGCCATGCTTCTGCACGTATGGGCCGGCTACGGCTCGACCAGAGTGATACCATGACCTCACAGAAAACCATGATTTCAGTGTTTCGCCGAGTGAGTGAGGTTACTGGAGGCAGAAAGGGAGGTTCCCTTTCTGGATTTCTTAATAAAGTTTTTCCCGGAACCCTCCTATGGCACGTCGTATGGTTTTAGTCGGTTCGATTCCGACACACCGCCCCACAGAAAACCCCGGTGGGCCGACAGCCCGAGGGGATTTCCACACGCACAAAATAAAAGCCCCTAACCTCCCCTTCCTTCCCCCCTTCGCCTACTCCCACCTTAAAGGCTGTTAACGCACTTGTGACTCTTGAGTTGCAGGTGTCCATGGGCGGCACTTACCATCAGGTAACCCGTCTACTCGTTTGCCCCTATCCCATAAGTAGTTCTACTCTCTAAGGACGTGACGTAGCAACCATAAAAAACAAATCCGCAGTTTCACGAACGCTTCTGGTCACTGACTGCTCTGCTCATAAGGGTCAGAGCGTAATGTAAGCATAAATTCGAATAAGGAATAGGCTACAACCAATTTTTAGTTATAAAAAGTCTTCAGCTTCAATATTAATACCCTTTTATCCTACTAATATTATAAACGTGAAAGTTTGTTAGGATGTATGTATGTTTGTTACTCTTTTACGCCAAAACTACTGAACCGATTGCGATGAAACTTGGTATGTAGATAGCTGGAGACCTGGATTAACACATAGGCTACTTTTAATAGGAACTTACGCGAGCGAAACCGCGGGGCGCTGCTAGTTATATTATATATTATTTTTAAGGAAACCTGCTACAATCGCGAATTGCGAATTCGCAAATATACAATTGCGCATCTGTCATTAAAGATGTGTGGGCCTTTCGCAACCCAAAGGCCTACACATCCTTAATTACAGATTCGCAATGCAATCAGAAAGGTCTAAATCTCTAAGAAAGCCAATTAAGAAAAATGTATAATATTATAAGTCTATCCTAATGAATTACATCTATCCATATAAAAGTAATCATCTTCATACCCATTTTCCAAATTTATTTGAAGTCTTCCATTCCACTCTATCATTCGTCATATCACTGTTTACTCTATTTCTAGCCATATCCTCTATCACGCAATCCATCATCTCTTCTTTGGTCGTCCTCTAGTCTTGTACTCGTCAACTTCGACATATAGAACTCTCACATTTTGCTCATCCCTCTGTATCGTGTGTTCATAAGACGATAATCTCTCCTCAACTTCTCATCCACAGGCGCTACTTCCACGCTCTAATCTTCATTCCACATCTTGTCCATCGTAGTCACACCACACATCCATCTCAACATTCGCATTTAAGCTACTATTCAGGCGTCTTTCATCCGTTCCCTTGGTGGGCCAATATTCAGATCCATACAAGACAGCAGGTCTGATGATAGTCTTATAAATCTCTCCTTTCAGTTTCACAGGAAACCATCTATCACATGTTGTTCCTGTTATCTGTTGAAGGGTTGCCCCAACTGGGGGGTTGCAATTCGAAAATTTGTTTGCAAAGGTTTTCTTAAATATCGATTGTGGATTTTATTATTTTTAAAATAAGCTAACATGCACTTAATGCATAGATCCGAGAATCGATATTAATATATTCAGCAAGACTTCTGTATACAAGTAGTTTGTCTGTGGTTATATGTATCACTTAAAGTCTATTATTATACAAAAATAACTATGTATAAAAAACACCTACAGAAATAACTATCTATAAAAAACACCTACAAAAATAACTATCTATAAAAACACCTACAAAAATAACTGTCTATTATTTTTACCTAAGAAATAAAACCTTTTGTAACTCATTTTAAACTTTATTTTTGCTACATAATTAGATAATGACAATATTATAAATTATATACATTTTATAGATGTAGTTTTATTTTATTGTAAGGAACACATTGAGTATTTACACAGGGTGTATATGACAATGGAACGCTTACTTAAATCACTGAAAGGGCATGACCCTAGCATGCAGTTACAAAAAGAATCAAAAAAACTATCCGTTTACAAGTGATGACCGTTTCCATTTCCAGGTGTTTTTACCTCCGTTTCTCATAAAAGTATTTTACATTTACGTTACTAAGAAAATCCATAAATACTAACTTAAGTTCGTTTCTATGGATTTTCTCAATAACTGAGTAAATAGTTCCAAAGTAAAAAAATATGCATAATTTAAAATCTTTAATTTTACACAATCCACCTTCTTTTATGAGAAACAGAGGTAATAATAATAACCTGGAAATTCAAACGGTCCAAACTTTTAAACGGAAAGTTTATTTTCAAAACTTCTTTTTGTCACTGCATGCTAGAGTGATTAAAGTGTTCCATTATCACATACACCCTGTATACTAAAACTAACTAAGGTGGCAAAGAATAATTCAACAAACTTATTAGTAAATTATACATTATATGGAGATCACTCACGCTTCGCCTTTTCATCAAAAACTTCAAAAATCAGAACCTTACGCTACCTGTGTCTATGGCGTTAAGACAGTACTTAACACCATAGACACAGAACAAGAAGAATAGTCCACAATTTTTTTGGTACGAGGACATTGATGCGTATCTATCTGAGAAGCTGAGTTAGGAGTATAGGACCTATGACCGAACACTGTAACACTACCAAACTATGATCGAGTTAAGTCAGTCGCTATGATTCGTCTTAACAGACCTAACAAAGACTTAAACGAGAGCTACATTAGGCCGACGCACAGGTCTTAGACGTCTTACACGTGTAAGACGGTGGTGCTGGTGTGTGCATGAAATCGACACAACATGTGTCATTCAAGAATTCTTCAAATTCACTGTCCGGTTCATTCATTTTTAAGTAACTGGTGATAATAGAGTCGAAAACGTCGAAAAAGTCGCTGCATCGATTTTATGTGCACACCAACCTTACACGTGTAAGAGGTCTCAGACGCGTGGGTCGGTCTAATGTAACTCTCGCTTTAAAATTTAGTAGCGTTTGAGTGCGTGTCAGGTGAACTTAAATGTATTAGTCTTAGTTGTTAGAAGTTCAAACAGTACATCATGTACCTGCCAGCCTGAGCCATAGACCTATGGTCGTTTCTTTTTAATTGTATACAATAGTTATAAGCTGAAAATTTAAAGTAGCAATACCAAAAGTCAATCCAAGTTGATAAAATACTCAATATGCACACTTATTTAACTGCATTTATATATTATTTAAACCTAGCTTAGCTAGTGGATCACATATTCTGACTATACCTTCAATAGAGAGTTATCATAATATATTTATCTTTATTATAAACAATAAATAAATCAGAAATACCTAAAGTGCAGAATAACAGTCAGCAACATCAAATCGAATTACTTAAATATAAATTATATGTGATGTCATGATTCGACGTTGGTTTCATCAAAATACTAACACGATTAAAACAATTATAATATACTAACAAACAATATAAATATATTATTAACAAACACAAAACAACAATTAACCAATACCTAAAACAGTCAATAAGATTCAGAATTTAAATACTTATAAGTACAGATATATTTATGTTATACAGAAGCACCTCTGCTTATCCCACGGATACGCTTTGAAAAATAGTCACACCAAGCATACCCCACAAAGAACCAATTAGCTCTGCAATCGGTATAATACACAATAACATAATATAATAATTGTTTTGTGAACGTCTGCACAGCGCGTGGGCTGCGCGTCAACTGATTGAATCTTCACTGCTCGTGCGTGTACACCCTATTGTTGTCTCACTCGCTTTTGGAGTGCGTTCGGGCATCCTCGCCCGGCAAGTGAAGAGGTTTACTTCACTCAGCCTCGGGGATCATTTCGCCAGCACCCAAGACTTGAGATGGTTCTAAAGTGGGTAGTGGCATGGTTGGTGCTCGAAGCCGAGCCGAGCTTAGTTCGTTGCATTGCACCCAGAGTTCCAACTGAAATATCAGAGAATAGTTACCTCAGTGAATGAGTGAATGTTTCGTTATTCTTAAGCCTTGATGAACATTGAAAGAACCTATCTTTAACAAGATAATATAAATAATCAATAGGGTATATAAACATAACAGACAATTTTTTTACAAAAGCTTATTACAGATGCTAAAAATAAGAAATGCAAATATGGAATTGACGACTTTTTAGGGTTCTGTTCCTGAAAAGGAAAAAAGTAACCCTTATAAGATCACTTTGTTGTCCGTCTGTCTATCTGTCTGTCTGTCTATATGTATGTTTGTCTGTCTGTATATCTGTCAAGACCATTTTTCTCAGGAACCCGTCGACGCGTCAAGTTGTAATTAATACCAAATACGTCTGCGGTCCCTTAAAGCTGTAAAAAAATCAAGCTTCTAAGTCAACGCAATCGGAAGAAGAATTAGATTTGACCAAATTTGAAAATTTCGTGGGACCTAGAATCATAAAATTTGGTAAGAAGCAAGGTCTGACAGCACAAGTAAAGGAAAAAATCCGAAAGTCGTTAATTTGTTGTTATATCTGTCTGTCTGTCGGTGTGTGTCAAGACTCTTTCCTCAGAAACTCGTAGAGGCATTAAGTTGAAATAAAGAAAATAATTATGTCGGCGGTCCCTTGAAGCTGTAAAAAAATCAAGCTTCTAAGTTAACGCAGTCAAAAGATATGGTCTTAAATTTTAACTAAATTGAACATTTCGTGGGTAAATCAAAACCTATATGGTATTTCCCATTGACCTAGGATCATGAAATTTGGTAAGAAGCAAGGTCTGACAGCAGAAGTAAAGGAAAAAAGTCAATTTGTTGCCATATCACATAAAAAAATTGTTTTTGTAATTACAAACTTAAATTTTGCGGTTGGCAAGTAGACTTTGTCATGAATCGAAGTATGTGAGAGTATTTTTAGAACTGCAAAGTTAAGTTTACCTTTCAAAAAAGACGGGCAAAAATCTTCGAGAACAGATTCACCAGATGGACTTACTATCTACATACAAGTTTGTTTTCTTACGGAACCCCCGGTGCGCGAGTCAGACTCGCACTTGTCCGGTTTTTTTTTAAGATTCATTTCAATTTGTATGACATCATATAAGACTTTGGTTGTTGTACATCAGGACATCGTACTGTAATTACTTAGCATTTATGACATTTTAACTGGGAAATTTTAGCCATCTGGACAGTCTCAATCGCTTCTAGATCTTACACAATCGATCGGTACATATAGAGCGTACTGTAATTACCTTCCACCAATCATGTTCTGACTCTTATTTGATCTGCCAAAACTTTCTAGAGTTTGAAAGTAAAACTTTATTCGATAAAATAAACTGTAGAAAGGTGAAGAAATATTTTTTCACTTATAACATTTTCTTTAAGAAATATATTAACTGAAACTCAATTAAAAAGGTAATCTAAACATGCATTTTATTTATTTAGTAAAGAATTTCAGGAGTTCGAAGTTGCATTATTTGGGGAAAATAAGTCTGTGTGAAACTCGAAAGAAAAAAGGAGAAATATCACTTATAACTTATGTTATTTATAACATATTGTTTAACAAATGTGTTAACTGAAATTCAGTCTAATCAGAACCGGACTATTAGTTCCTTAGTAACAACTTTGAGGAGTTTGACGTTAGAATTTTTTTGGGAAAATCGGTTAAAGTGGTTTCATAAACTCAAGAGAAAAGAGGGGAAATGTCACTTATAAGTTATATCACGTTGTTTAACAAACAAATTGTGACAAAACGTGACTATTATTTGATTACATAAATCTCTCTCTCTCTCTTACATAAATCTTTTTTTATTAGTAACTAGTAAAATTATTGATCACACATCCTAAATTATATTACAAATGCAATTGTGAGTTGGTTTGTTTATTACGCTTGGCCGCCTTAACTACGGAACCGATCATCGTGAAATTTTGCATACACATCAGGGAAAGAAAATGACATATGCTACCTTTCATCCAGAAAAAAGTACTGGTCCCAAGGTCCCATAGCAAAGAAACTTTAACGCGAGCAAATCGGCTGTAAAGATTTTTTGTTAGGAGTCGGTTCAACGGTTATGTATTTATATACAGGTTGTATTTGAAAAAGGAACACTTACTGACTGGCCTGTTGGCCTAGTGGTTAGTGACCCTGACTGCTATGGTCGTGGGTTCGATTCCCACCCGAGTCTGGGTGTTCTTTGTGTCCATTGTTTGTATATTTGTAAAGTCCCTCGCGACACAGGAGTACCTCCGGTTCACATAAAAGCAGGTGGAATGTGTAAAGCTAAAGATTTGAAATCGTACAAACTTTTTATTTTGGAATTTTTCATTCGATTACTAAGAAAATCCGTATAAACTAACTGCGAAAACCTTTTACGTTAGTTTTTGACGTGACAACGTCTTATAAATTGGTTTGCCGGGTGACACTTCAAGAAACTGCGTTACGCTCCGCTCACGTTATGCGCTCACAATGAGAGCGAGTGAGAGGCACGCGTCCCTTCCACTCGGGCATGGTTATTATTTTACCACTCAAAGTCGTTGTCACGTAAAACTTTCGCCCGTATACCGACTTTACAGGCAACCAATTTTTTTTTTTGGTTTTTAAAAATCTTAATGAATAGTTCCTAAATAAAAGATATGTTCGAGCTTTTACGAGAAACGGAGGTAATAATACCTGGAAATTTAAACGGTCTTAACTTTTAAACGGATGGTTTTTTTTCAAAAATTATTTTTGTAACTGCAAGCTTTTTTGCAACTTTTTGTGTAATTGCCGTGGGAGAGCCATGCTTCAGGACGTATGAGCCGGCTTGACCGGAGTGATACCAAGGCCTCACAGAAAACCGGCAGTGAAGCAATGCAAGCATTGCTTTTCGCCGAGTGAGTGATGTTACCGTAGGACCTAACACTTCCCTCACCCTCCCCTTCCCCCGCCCCTCACATCCCCTTCCCCCGCCCTTCCCCTCCTCTTCGACCCTTCCCCTATTCCCACCTTATAGGCCGGCAACGCACTTGTGATTCTTGAGTTGCAGGTGCCCATGGGTGGTGGTAGTTATTGTTATTTACCATCAGGTGACCCATCTGCCCGTTTGCCGCTTATACAATTAAAAAAAAATGCTGGGCTAGGCTTTCAGTGATCTAAGTAAGTGTTCCATTGTCAGATATGCCCTGTATAGGACTGTAATGGGACTAGAATATAATGGTTTTGAATGCTATGTATGTGTTTGTGTTAGTACGTAGGACTAACCTCTGGGGGCATCTTGCAGGGCGGCTGGCGGCAGGCGCCCGCGCAATGCAGCTGCAGCAGCAACTCGGCAATGGCGGCTGCCGACGTGTCGATGACGCGTTGCCGACACACCGCCACGGCATGTACGAACCCCCCCGGGCCCACGAACTCGTGTTCCATAAAGAATGTTTTGTCGTCCCAATATAACGCCTGGAAAATCACAAATAGTGGAGCTTACGCTCTATGTTTTTCGAGAATAAAGAGATTTGAAACGACAAAATAATTGCAAATTAAGCCAGACGTACAATCATGCATCATTGGGAGTCCTGAGGTCACCAACAGCCTTCAACCCATGCAGTTGTATTATTCTACCGCCTCTAACATGGCAAGTGTTCCGCAGAGCTCCTCCAATTGATCCTAAAATCTCCTATCCTATCCAGAACAACACGTGGCTAGCGGAGGTATCACCCCCTTACAGTTCAAACAATCCAAACAAGAACCAAACGGTTCAGCACCTCCTTTGCTGTGTGCTGGTAATAATATAATTCTAGAACATAATTCTAGACTTCTTCTACTCTCACACAGACCTCACATCCATTTTTGTATTCAATCATAACGACACTCTGTACCGCGGCTCCATCCTTAAATTAAAAGCCTATCCTCTCGCTATAATACTCACTTTAGAGGTGATGGTGAACTTGGTGAACGGCTTCAGAAACCTCCTATATCTGATGGTAGCTGCTGCCTGCACCACAGATCCTCCTGCTGCCTTAATGTTAAAGTACAGGCCTGTTCGCTCGTAGAAATCAGCTCTGGCGAAGTCCAGCTCGCGAAGGTAGCGGGCATTGTTCATATGGTACAGTAGGGTGTCTATGTCATTTGTGAGACACCATGCTGGAAAGACAATGACAGGGTATTAGGGGTCATTCCTTAATTACGTAATTGTCCTGAAAGGGTTAAAAAATCTCTATATGACCTTATCTCGGGGAGCAGGGACGTAAAGGCTATTCCTACGTAATATTTTACAAGTCGGGATGTGCATCTTCCAATGATGAGTGATGGACATTTCAGAAAAAAGCGAATAATGGATTTTTTAATTAAACTATACTATTTAACTATTACAAGATAATAGTATCTATAATCTAATTATTAAGAAAAATCGAAATATGAGTATTGGTACGAAAGTGTAAACCGCGGGCGCCACCTATTGTCGAGTAGAGGCAGTCATAAAAGGTTACTATTACCTAAATGGAGATGCATATTTGTAGAATGTAATTACTACATTATATTAGAAAACTATAGAATAGTTTCGAGTTTTCGGGAAATTTCACGATCTCTCGACGCAGTAACGTTCCGGGTATATAAGACGCATGTATTGTGGTATAAAATGAGTTCTAGTTGAGCGAACAGCGAGAAAACAAGTGTGATAAGTGCTGTGTGTGTGATAAGTGATTAGAGAAGTGTAATAGTGATAATTACTTGTATGGTGTTATTTGTGAATTATTGAAATAATTTGTGTCTATTTCTGTTACACTACTAAGCTCAAAACAAGAGACTGCAGATTCGTCCAGCAATCATGACAGGGATCATCGTCGAGCGTCTCGTTTTTTATATGAGGAATTCCTTTCATACCGCGTTTCACACGTTTGAAAGGAATCCCTATCGAGCTCACCTTTGAATAGCACAAGGAAAAATAATGAAAAGAAGCCTAGCCTAGCCCAGATGGAGGAAGAAGCCTTTAATTTGTGCAAGTCTGGGGTAAAAAATCGTGAGGTGTCCTTAGGACACAAGGTTGGAACAAAGTTCCTTTCGCTACATATTTAATGGATTGAATTAATTGCATCAAAATATAGTACTTAAATATTGTAATAATTCGAAATGGAAATAGCGCCATCTGTGAAAGTTGCCCGAACTAATATTTGGATAAATAATATATAACAACATCAAAGTACAGTAGTATCGCGCAGAATCCACAGATGGCGTAAATAAAATAAATCAACCCTCGGTCAGCATTTCTCGTTGCGCTAACACTTTTTTCCTTCTAGCCCGCCGTTGGCCGAGCGTCTGAAGTCTAACGTGCAATAACGAACTTCGTTCCAAAACTCGTCAAGTCAGTCGTCAAGACCATCGCGGTTTTTTTTCGTCTTCGAAATCGTTTTTTTTTGTATTAATACTTACAATCAACTTCGGTAGTATCAAGAATGCACGTCTTTTTCTTGAAGTACCTGGCCTTAGCGACGGTGTACATCATCCTAGCAAAATATGCCACGTCCATACTGCTGTAGAGCAAAAGTACGCCAGCCACCATGGCAGCTGCCCATCCAGGGACGCATACCGCCAACATTCTTAAGCTACAGAAACGACACAAATGATTTTTAAATTCATTGTAATAGAGATAAAATATTTACAATTATGTATAATTGGGAATTGAACCGATCACGTAATACGCTTCGACACGTTTACACCAGCAGGCTTAGACAAGTGTCAAACGTTTCTTAGCGTTTCCATTTCTAAAAACGTTGACGCCTTTACGAAAACGATAATAGATTGGTAGACGAGTGTACTTTAATTTAGCGAACGCTGATTCTATTCAGCCTTTCTCTAAAAAGCAGATTGTTGTCTATGGTTTGTTTCAGAAACGTCAAGATGTTAAGCGTGTATTATTTAAGGGGGTGTCCATTAATTACGTGAGGCTTTAGAGGAGGAGAGGGCCAATACGATCCAAACCTCACCAAACCACATAATCATATAATATTTTTTCTGACGAAACTGTAAAAAGTTACTCTCACTCCCTATGGATTCTAATAATTATTCCTGTTTTGTAATTGAGGTATTTTCTTTTTCGATTTCCCTGATGTGATCTACGTTATGTCTAAATACTAGTGTTCACTTGTCTTAAATAAAACTAATTAAGCAATTTACGTATTTTTTAAAATAAATCCAACGCAATCAAGGAGATTACTTTTTTTTATACAAACAATATTTTAACAATTATCACTACCTCAATTATCAGCTGATTGTAAAAATCGCCATTTTGTTTCGTTTTCCACAAGATGTTGACGTTCGCTAGGTAGGTAGCGTTTGTAAAAAGTGTAACTTGTCTACCGCGTCAAAGTTCTTAACGCTTAGTCACGGGATATTTCTTTGGCTTATGTCAATTCCATACATTTACTTTTCTGTTCTACTGTCGTTATAGAAAATGAAGAGCGACTTGCCTGTAGGTTGCACACGCAGTGATGTGTGTGCCGTAGTGCAACTTGGTCGAAACGTCAGGCTATTCAAAGGTATAGAATTACCTATAACGTGATCGCGTTAATTCCCTTATAGATAGTTATACAGTGTGTTACAGAAAGATGTGGTCTAATTTTAGAAGCGTTTTCTGTAGAAGAGAAATATTATTTTTCTTTGGAATATGCTTTTAAATAGCACATTCCCATTTCCATAGGTGCACATTTCTAAACAACACATTATGAATTTTCATGTTAATTTCAAAGTATTTTTTAAACAGGCATTTTTTGAAAAATCTGGATCCTTGGTATTAAATCTTGGTATTAATCATTCCATCAACATCCTTAGTATTAAATACCTATAGTTACATTCATGGCAGCTAGGGTTTTCGCGTACCCGACTTTTCTTAACCCGGGTATAGGGTATTATTTTTTTCAAATACCCGGGTACACTCGGGTACCCCGGGTATTTGCAATTTCTGCAGAAAAGGAGACAATTTTCTTATAATCATGTGTTATTTCATTACGAAAGAGTGAAGTATGTCAATAAGTCTCTTTAACTTATAGTACAATCAGTCACACAGTTAAACAGTCAACATCTAAATGTTTTAATAAAACACTTGTTGAAGAACCTTTATAATATTTTGGGCATATTAAACATTGTACTGATTCCTTATTCTGTATTTTTTTTTAATATTTCCATACTCCAGAAACAGGTCCTATCCATTTTGCATACGAAAAGTAAACCATCGTTTGGTAAAAATTTTGTAGGTTATCCACAAGATACAATTTTTTTATTTTGTATTAATAATATTTAATTCGATTACTCACCGGTCACCGAACAATATTAGAATTGCCAACCGAATATTTTCTACACTCTTATGAAAATAATAGAAATGAAACTTTTTAATCAATCTCCAACGAAATAAAAACAAAACACGGCGTCATAACCAAACCTAACCTCAAATTTACATTAATTTATTCATTTTTCTAAAAAACTCGACGCCTTTAGAATTATTTCAATTGTTTGTAGTGCAAATTTGCTAATATTATTTTTAAGTCGCTACTTAGTAATAATTTTCCTAGAATTTTGAAGAATTATTTGATCAAAGTGGGTTCCCGGGTACCCGGGTCTGACAATGAAATACTACCCGGGTACTAAAAATACCCTATACCCGGGTATACCCAGATCCGGGGACCCGAGTAGAAAACCCGAATGGCAGCTCTTTCTCATATGAAATATTAGCTTTGTCAGTCAAATTTCAAAAAACAATATTAAAAATAGCGAATTTTCATAAAATTGTAAGCGCTTTACGTTACTCACTCGGTTCGTGGGAGAGTCATGCTTCGGCACGCATGGGCCGGCTCGACTGGAGTGATACCACGGCCTCACAGAAAACCGGCGGTGAAGCAATGAGTTCATTACTTTTCGCCGAGTAAGTAAGGTTACCGGAGGCCCTAACCCTTCCCTCCCCTCTCTCCTACGCCCTCTCCCCCTCTTCCACCTTTCGCCTACTCCTAAGAGCGTACTCCCATCTCAAAGGCCGGCAACGCACTTGTAACTCTTGAGCTGCAGGTGCCCATGGGCGGCGGTAGTCATTTACCATCAGGTGACCCGTCTGCTCGTTTGCCCCGTACCATAAAAAAAAAGTATTTGATACCAACATTACACACACGCACACACACTACTCCTTTTTCACAATTACTTCTTTATTGTCATGTAATTATCTTTGAGTTTATATAAACTTTAATGAGTGTGTCATTCTGACGGCAGGACACTAACTACCAAGTCACTGGAAAACCTAATTTGGGCCTTTCTATGGGTGTGACCATAACGTAGAATAATGTATCTCAATTTCTAAGCAAAATGTAAAAGGTTATTTACATCAATAAATATTGATATTATTATTATAAATAACAATCATGTATTGTACCGACATTGTGATTACGGTACTTGGAAATGAGTAGGTACTTTTATAAATAACTAATGTTCACCCTTGGTGAACACAATCGATAGTGGTTATATTTATACGAACTGTGCATATCATACTTATATAATATATGTACCTATTATGTGAGCGAAGATAAAAATTACTAGCTTCTGTCCGCAGCTTCTCTCTCAGAAACTGTTATTATTATTTTAAGTGCCTAGTGCTACCTCCACCATTTCTGGTCTTTTGTAGCGCACTCCCGGATCCGGTCACCGGATCCGGGAAAAAAACGACTGCAACTTTTGGAAGTATTTTCGCGCATTGTTACTTGTGCAGTCACTATTACACCCTGCACGTGCCCAACCTTACTCCACATTAGATTGCAAGTCCACAACCGACAAGAATAGAAGCTGAAAGGGTTTTTGTAACCGCTGGCTATCTTTGGATCCGTTTAAGAAGTCGATGGGCAAACGATACGAGTAACACATTTTGTTTGTTACAATTGAAAATCATTATATAAAAGTAATTATTAAAGTAATGTTATCTTAAATCATTATTTAAGATATAATAACATAATTATTGTGATCTAAGGTGATCACCTTTGGTTAAGTTTGGTTAAGGTTGATTAAGTTACATTTAAGTAATATAAGTTACAGTTGAATAATTTTTACTGACGTCATGCATGAACTCTAGAAAAACTTAACCTAATAGAGATTTATATTACTAATACGAACACTTAGATGTAACTAATTACATTGGATACTAGATTTTAATTGTTGGTTACAACGACGAAAAAGTTGATTCTGTCTAAACGGTATTTTTTGTAAAATGTATGATGACTCCTTAAACCTCTTTTATATAGTTTATATTGCTACCAACCAAAAAATGTTATGATCTGCCAATTTCAATCCGGTCGGATCCGGCCGGATCCGGTCGGATTGGTGAAGGTACCGGCCGGATCCGGCCAGATTGCAATCCCTACGTGCAACCCTAGGTTAAAACTTCGGTACCGCATTAGTGGGCCACCTCATCTGCCTCTCAACGGAATCTGCTTACTGTGTTCTCGCCCAACATTAGGTTGAACTTATGTTTTTTCAGTTTGCAGTGTCCGGTGAAGATACGTGTTGCTGCTCAGAAACTGTACTTTTCTTTTGGATGAGAGGTATCCCACGTCCTTCTCTGTTCCCCTGGCAAAGTATTTAATGGTTTTTTCACTGACGATTCGGACAAGAAGCTGGTTAGTACCTACAGTCAGATAAAAAATCTTGGGTTGCTAATGAATGATTCGTTCAAGTTTTTTCTACGGATTTTATACTATCGTAAAATTTGTTTAGGATACCCTAGTTGTAGAAAGTCAAGATGTTTAAATGATGTCAGACACGCGCCTTGGCAGTCGTATTTAAACTAAGTATAGTATAGTACGTCCGAATGCGATATCTGTAGATTAATACAATACTATATTTTTTTAACATGTATTGGGTATTACAACGGGTATTACAAGTTCACACAGTATTTTATGAGTATGGCGCTTTAAGCTATAGATGTTTAACTGACTGTACCATATAGCTTCAATATCTTGATGGTGTCCAAATCGTGATTAAGAAAAATATTAAAATTAAAAGTGTCAATTCGGACACGTGTCCGAATATATTTCTGTCCGAGTCATCAGCTACCGTTTCTAAGTCGGGTATCTCCCATGTGTGACACATTGTTAGTATCTGCGGCGTAAGTATTAATCGAAACACGATAATTATCGCGTCACTTGAGCCTAATTGAAAACCAGCGTCAGGCTTTCGACACAATACTGAATTGGGTCCGTTTTTGGCATTAAAGCTGCAAAATTGTTTATGTTACCAATTTTTTTTTTTGTGTTGCCAAAATAAACATTTTCTTTCTAACTCGTTAAATTGGCATCATTTAAAAAAAAAAATGATTCATTGCAATTGTTGCATAATTAAGTGTAGTATATCATATAACTAAGGTATTTATAAAAAGCTAGCAGACTTGAACACAATTAGGTAACTTGAACACCAAAATATATAAAGTAATTTTTAGCTTTACACACAATGTTAAAAATATTGTCGTGAAATATTTACGATAGCGCCTGTCAAAAACGTATCCGCAACTTCAATTTAGACCAAATGTGTAAGTAATTTAAAACAGAATCGGCGACAATAGGTATTCCAAGTGTTGGAATTGAAGCCCGTGGTAACTTTTAACGTCACATCGAATTCTACTATCTTACTTTTACTTATTTATATACAAGCGACCCGCCCCGGCTTCGCACGGGTGTAATAATGATACTAAACAGAACTACTACAGAATGTCTTTTTAGACAACATTTACAGCTTTTTTGTCATTAGACAATACAAACATGTTTTCTTCAGAGGTTACTCTTGAAAGAGCAACATATAATTGGCCATGTGAAAAACACTCAACGCTCAAATCTAAACCTGCAACCGCCGCAACCGCTATGTCCCTGCATTTTAAATCTGTAATATCTTCGAAAATATTCATTGAAATTACATGCTGTAAAGGGCCATTTTGATATATATTAAATGCACAATATATTTAAGGTACTTAATTGGATAAGGATTAATGCTGTATTGCTTAAAATCGCTTCGTAAATAAGCCATTATTTCTCGTAAAAAGTGAAGGATAAAAAATGGTTATTGTGGGTTATCCCTAAGAGATAGACATATTCCACCGCGGACTTTTTTGTAGAACTTTTTAAGGTGTACAATACTGTGGTACATTATTTTGATCTATCTCGTAGGGTTCAGCCAGCGTTTGCAATGTAAACGCAAAAAAAATGTGTTTATTTACGACATAACATTAGAAACCTATAAAGTTATCAGTGTTTCTCTACTATATTATGCATGTATTATACATATAAACCTTTCTCTTGAATCACTCTATCTATTAAAAAAACCGCATCAAATTCCGTTGCGTAGTTTTAAAAATCTAAGCATACATAGTTACAGACGGACAGCGGGAAACGACTTTGTTTTATACTATGTAGTGATATATATATATATATATATATATATACTTTTTAAAAAGTTAATTATTAGTTCCAACTAATAATTAACTTTTTAAAAAGTATGACCGACTTCAATGCGCCTAAATCATGCTTAATTTTCCACCCTTATAGGTGGAATATCTTCTTCAAATTTAAATGAATATAACCAATTCAATTAAAAAAATAGTGACTGAAATCGTTTCACAAATGGCGTAATTTCCCGCGTAGAAAAAAAATCGAATTGAGAACGTGCGATTCGAACTTTCCCTCCACGAACGATCAAATCGTAAAATGACCCCTTTTGTTTTTAAAGTAATTAGTATGTACGAGATCCTTCAAAAATAATTTTAAATAGGTTTAAGATTGGCACTGCGTGAATGATAATCCTGGTATCGCAAACATCCCTAAGTTTTATCCAACAGGCTCTTAGTTTGTGTGTTAATTAGTTTCAAAGGTCTTTCTTCTTTCTCTGCCAATGAGGATCTTTCTCAGGATCTTGTTATGTCAATGAACATAAATTTAAACATGGCTTTAAACAAGCAAAAGCCCCACCTAATGAGAAGTAATTGTTGTAGGCTGTACACTCTTGTCGTAGGTACTCTTAGCTCATACTTTTTGGTTTTCTACCTACACAAAAAGTTGCTAATTTCAACGTTCACTTTAATTATTGCGTAAGAAAGATGCTCTTCCTTTGTAGAATCATTTACATATAATATCTAATTATTTAAATCCGTAGCTAACATTAACTTCTGTGCCTACTTCTAATATGCGGTCAGCCCACAGGCTATGGAAACCAATTATCATCGTCACTTTGGTACCATTATGATATCTGAAAACCGGTGTGTGAGTTGTCTAACCCTCTTGTCTGAGAAAAACGTACGTCAGACGTAGGTTAGACCACTAAGACAGCCTAGTCTGTCTTTTGAAGTCGAAGACATACTAATAATTTATAACTGAAATATCATACCATCTCATTAACTAACAGCTAGAAGAAGCAAGAACCTTTAGAAGTAACTTTATCGATCAGCTGACGAGAAGTACCGTTCAATAAAACCATGGCCCTTTGTACATTAAATGTGCCAGTACACTTTTGTATTGTACACTACATGTGGAAGTACACAATCCAAATCATTTCTATTAACTACAGATAATTCATGTATGACAGTACTTTATTTTATTACTTACTTGTAACCGGCAGCTCGTAAATTAAAACACCATATCGAAGAAACTATTGTAAATTCATCACAAATTACGTCTGCATGTCGAAGTACGCCAATTAATTAAATCAAAACTATTATTATGTAAATATTATCTTAAAAATTCATAAATTAACTGCGGGACGACGTTTGTATGATTTTTTTCTCGTACCAAAACCAAACTAAAGGGAATGTCAGGTTGGTCTGCGCGCGCAGTACGATCAATAGAGTGAAAACTCAAACTTCTTGCTCCACATCACTTTGGCGCGAAGTTTTGACAGTTAATACATAGCTTTGGTAGTTGTAGTTACCAGTAAATGCCTTGTAAATCTTTGTATCTGTAAGGAAAGCACACTCGTTAAATTATCACCACAAACGCGACGGGCAGTTGCGCTGTCTTCCAAATCCAACGACTGTAAACTATGACTGTCAACGGACTGGAACAGACAGTGGCGTAACAATAGGGTGGCAGAGCGGGCGAAATGCCACGGGCCCAGGGCCCTATCGGGCCCCTGACCCCGACCTAAAGGCCTTAAACACACGAGGCACCAAGAGTGAACTTGTGCCCCATCCGATGAATTAGCCACGGGCCTCAGATGTTATAGTTACGCCACTGGGAACAGAATTTACTTCGAAAGAAAGTCTTTGACACTATCTCTCGCGCAATTCTCAAGGATGGAAGAGGGTTTTCCAATTCTGATTACCACTTAGTCATCAGAATTGGGAAACCCTCTTGGGTCCTTTAGAGTCTCTGTAGGGAAGTCCCTGCTGTCTGCTGTCTTGTGGTGATAAATAAACCGCTTGTAAAACGCCTCTCAATCGGTCATTTGTAAGTCTTTCGTTTTTAGTCTGATTGCCTCCGACACCTAACCTTTACGCCTTCTTTTGAAAATGAAATTTCTTCTTTTGGGCTGGCAATACTAGGTGAGTAATAGATAGTGTAAATTTGTTACATTATCAGTTTACTATGAAGCATGTCTTGAGGTAGTTAAAATTAAAAACGGCAAAGTGCTAGTCGGAGTCACGCATGACGGATTTCGCACCATCATACAAGATTTAATACTATAAGCCAAAAAAATGCGTCTCTAGTAGGGGAGCCCCCTTTAATTGTAATATTTTTTTTTTATTATTTGTTGTTATAGCGGCAACAGATATACACGTTCTGTGAAAATTTCAACTGTCTATCTATTACGGATCATGAAATACAGCCTGATGACAGACAGACAGATGGACGGACAGTGGAGTCTTAGTAATAGGATTCCGTTTGGGTTGGGTACGGAACCCTAAAAAATAACATAAAGAACTTAAAGGCTAAAAGTCTAAGGGTATGAATTTGGTAAAGTTATCGGTTTCATAAATTAGCTAAAGTCCTTACGAGAATAGAAATAATCTACAAAAAATGTATCCAATTTTTTTTTCTTTTTGAATTTCAGATCGTGGGAGTCATGTTTCTTCACGTATGGGCTGGCTCGACCGGAGTGATACCACGGCTTCATAGAAAACCAGCAGTGAAACAATGCTTGCATTGCTTTTCGCCGAGTGAGTGAGGTTTACCGGAGGCCCTAACCCTTCCCTCTTCCTTCCTCGCCCCTTATTCCCCCCTTCCCCTACTCCCACCTTAAAGCCGGTAACGCACTTGTGACTATTGAGTTGCAGGTCCTCATGAGCGGCGGTAGTCATTTACCATCAGGTGACCCGTCTGCTCGTGCTGCTGCGTCTCATAATCATCTATTTTTCACTTCCTCTTTAATTTTTAAGAACCATGTCATGAAGGTAGTTTGTGAATTTTACGTACTTACTCATAAGGTGCTCCCTCACCGGGAGCACCTAAATGTTTAAAATAAGTTAAATTAAATATGATGACTGAATACATCCTTATGTGTCTTATACCCTACCATTGCCAATAAAACGAAACATTAATCGAATATGGGCCATAAGCTTTCAGAAAACTATGGCGGAATTAACCCCCCTGACCTTACATACATAAATAAATACATACATACAAGAATTGCTAGTAATAGTACCTGGTAGATTTTTGTAAAATTGACATTTTTTTTTGTAAAATTGCGTTTTTACAGGCAATACAACTATGCAGTTGAACTTAAAATTCAAAACTGTATCTGTATACAAAATTTCATCAAAATCGTTATAGCCGTTTTTGAGATACCCCAAATACGTACAACCGGTGAGATACATACAAGAATTGCTCGTTTAAAGTACCTAGTAATATTCGTATGCTAGTTTGACGTCAATATATCATTGTGTTTCACTCATTACTGTTATAAAAAAAATTGGTTGCCTGTAAAGTCGGTATACGGGCGAAAGTTTTACGTGACAACGACTTTGAGTGGTAAAATAATTTTAATGTGAATATTCATTCGTATAGTAGGAAGAAGGATGAAATAATAGTAACAATTTAAAACATTTATTTATACAAAGAATTATATTTAAAACATTAATTTATACAAAGAATCTCGCACTGAATTTCATATTAACAAAATTTTATTTTTACCTTTACACATACATACGTCGTCCTTCACTTTTTATGTCTGTCTCTCTCGCTCTTAGGCGGGCTAACCATGCCCGAGTGGAAGGGACGCGTGCCTCTCACTCGCTCTCATTGTGAGCGCATAACGTGAGCGGAGCGTAACGCAGTTTCTTGAAGTGTCACCCGGCAAACCAATTTATAAGACGTTGTCACGTCAAAAGTATTAAACACAAGTATATTGTTAGATGTGGACAATGTAGTAGTAGTAGTAGTATGTAGTAATGTAGTCTATTGCAATCGATATATTATATATACGAAATAATACGAATATATTTACAGAAATATAGACTCCTACTAAGTATTTCATAATAACGTTTGATTGGATAACAAAAAGACTTCAACATATTATTATGTATTGTTGTATTGTATCATACATAATACATAGTGTGAACCTAGTTCCTCTGTAACTCATTTTCACTTTATTATCCCTCGCTAACCGACGAAAATCACGTCTTACAATAATAAAGTATACAACTTTCATTCCGACTCGACATTTTAACGAACCATGAACACAAAGTCACGATTAACAGCAGCCACTTTATTCGGACCTCTGAGCCGCTCCCGTTATTTTAAAACAATATTGGATTTAATAAATCGGGAGCTCTAATAACGCTGGCCATTATTATACACGGCGCGACGCGGCGTTGGCATACGAGACGCTACGCGATGTCGCCGTGTCGGTGACCTCGTTGCAATGCTCTATCTCTCTCATTCGTGCGTTAGTAGAAAAAGATATCACTATACTATCCGATCCGAGAAATGGATAACTGACAAACTGTAGTGACGTGCCAGACTAGGGAGTGTAAACAGTGTTTTTTGTTCTGAATTTCTTTGATTTTTGTTCAAAATGAGAGAATTTAAATATGATGTAACTCAGTTAATTACTGGAATTAGGGAACGGCCATGTTTGTGGGATAAAACTATAGAAAATTATAAAGACCGTGTTGAAAGAAGAATTGCGTGGGAGGAAATATTCAATATGTTAGAGGAGAGATACGAGACCATGACACTTGAGGAAAAAAGACTCACAGGTAATGGAAACAAACATTAGGGACGCGTTCAGATTTTGTTGTTTAAATTTTGATTTTAACGCAGAAGGTACGTTTTAATTGATTTTAATGTAGTAAGAGATAAATTGTTTAAAATGACATATTATGTCTCGTAGGAATATTATTTTCTTTCGTTTTGCATATTCTAGAACATTTTGTGAAAAGGATTTATTAGAAAGTTTACTAATTTGGCATATGCCAAACAAAATATTTTGGAACATTTTCCCGCGAATCTGTAGAATAAATAATTAGAATTAAGTATGTTAATCTTTATATTATGTAGGTATATGAGTACCTAAGTAGGTACATACAACAATATAATTTTTATAATTACATAACCTACTCATTAAAATATTTTTAACAATTCAATTACTTATTTTAATACAGATTTTTTATTGAATTACTAAAATTTGTAAATGAATTGTGGTCTGTGCTATATAGGAATTTAATAACCTATGTACCATACCTGAGTTACCTATATTGTTTGATGTTATTATTATATCGTTAAATCTTTATTTTTTGTTTTTGTGGTCTGAATATCAATAACATTATGTTGCATAATGTACGCTCTGATTGCCAATATTAAAAGTATGTTTCATGTGTACATTGCTTATTTTTAACGAAGAGCAAAGCTTCTGCAAGTTTAGATACTTGACTCAAGAAAGTACTTTCGGTTTACAGGAAAGCGCGGTTAAACTTGTCTTGTGTCTCTGCTGGTAAATAGGGTCGAAAGAGCTATAAGGGAACGGAAACTTTTAGTAATTTAGAATGAATTCAACATCTCAACGGTTCCAGTCTTGCTGCATTACTAATGTAGACATAGAGAAAAAAAACCGGAATAAATTGAGTGTGAGACAACTACCTACCTAACCTAATACTTTTCTCTAAAACTAGGTGTCAAAAAACCGTAACTTTATAATTTGTTTATTTTTAACGAATTTGTCAAAAAATTTGTAGGTTTCGGTTTAGATAGGTAGGCTGTTTCAACAAATTAACGAAGTACAATTTTTACAACTGTTTACCCATCAGAGCAAATCTTTGTCATCCGTTCTTTCAACCTCGTTTAAGTCAAATTACTCAAGTTTAGTTTGCCTGAACCTGAACGGCCTTCCCATTTTCCACTTGTACACTTTGAGCCCCAACGAGTTTGAAAGCAGTCAAGAGTGAGTGGCGTTGTCTCCTCCAAACAGTACATGAACTACGAAGATTTTTTTCTAGCCAGACAAGTTTATTTTACTACATACCTATCGTGTTTTTGAAATCGAATCAGCAAGCACTCTCAATACTTCCAAAATAACTTTAATAATATTACCTCTGGTACGAGTTTTTTACACTGTCGCTAGCAAACAGCGTTAGAACGTTTGTAGTGACGATAACAGATAATATAATGTATGAAGAGAATGCCTGAATTCATCGAAACTACTCATACTAGGGTTAGGTACTACTTACAGTAAGTAGGACGCTCAGTAAATATTGTGAAAAAAATGTCCATAGAGTTAATTTTTTTTATTAAATCTTTTCAAAAAATCTCGACCAACTACTTATACAAATTTTCATCTGTCTAAACCAATTTTCAAAACACTTTTTCCAATCCATCTCTGACACTTCCTCCTGCTTCCTTCAGCCTGCTCGAACGCAGCTAGCTCATCTTCCAGCCATGAAAACTGTACCGTTTTGAGTTGATTTTTTATTTTAGAGAATAAATAGAAGTCACACGGTGCCAAATCAGAGCTGTAAGAGAAGTGGCCGATCCATTCCACGCGAACCCGCTTATGAGCGTCGCGTCGGCTCATAGTTTCGCGCTGGGTACCTCACCCAGCGCCCTAGTCCCCTACCCTAGTCCTAAGATTAGTCTATCTATCGAGCACCGACTTCAAACAGACCAGTAGCGCCGTGTTTTTGTTTTCTACTTTTTTTCATTCATACTCCTACTATTTCATACTTCCTTTGCGTTTATTACAGGAGAACACATATTAAACAAATGGACAAATATACGGGACACATTTGTAAAGTCTCTCAAAACTAAAATGGGAAGACCCAAAAGAAGGTACGTACTGTACGACCATTTAAAATTCTTAACAAAAATCAATCCAGAAGTATCCAGTATCGAACAGAACGAATTCACGAACGAGTCCAACGACGAAGTACCTTACATGAAGCAAGAAACTGAACCACAACTGCCAGAATTACCAGAAACAAGTTACGTACCTAAAAAACGTGCAAAAAGAAGTGACTTCGACGATACCGAATCAACAGATTACTGCGTGATTGAAAGCATTTACGGTCAAAAAAGGAAATCGAAACGAAACGACTTCGATGATTTGAAGTCGTCTGAATACTGTTTAAGTGAAGCCAGCTCAAGGCAGAAAAAGAAGTCGAGGGATACAAATTATGGCAAAAAGAAATCAAAAAATGAAGGTACTTCAAAAGATGACGACAGTGTTAATAATGACATAAATTTTGTAGAAGTTGATGAGAGTGATAACCCAAGGGTGATGAATGAAGATGAAGCGTTTTTTGCTTCTTTATTACCCACCGTTGTAAGGTACAGTGAAGATGAAAGGTTAGAATTCAGGATCGAAGTTCTTGGTGTGATGAAGAAAATAAAGGAAAAGCGTAAATGGTCTGATGATTGAGTAAGCACAATGTTAATGACTTCTCTATGTAATAATGAATAACACTTACTTAGCTATGCACCTACTATTATCAAACTGGTTTCAGACGGCACGGCAACAGAGGCGACATTATGTGCATTTTGTAGGTAGAAATAGTATTTTGTGTGGACATACATTCGCGTGCCAAGTAACTTTTTAGTGAAGTGTTTAAAATGGATATTTGGTGCGACGAAATAAATAAAATAAAAGAACAATATATAAAAGTTAAAAATTACCTTACCATAATATACCAACGACGCGACGCGACAAAGAATACCGAATCGATACTATGAAAGTGTGGCCCGCTGAAAGGACGGTCTTAAAATCACCAACATCAGTCAACGAGACATTTTACCGTGCCAAGTTGCTAAATATTATTGAGAAGGTTATAAATGAAATGGTCGAATATTTAATAAGATAAGTTTTTTAATGATTTTTTTCTTCTGTAGCACTTTTAAAATATGTTTACAGTAATCACAAAAACAATCTTTTTAATTAAAAAATAATGTTGAAACTCCTAAACTTTAATTATTAGTTTCCTTTTACACCTAATAAATTTAAACTTCTAAGTGAAACATTTAACAAAAACGCAACTGCAATACTGTATTTTTATCAGATAATAATATCGGAGGTACGCTACCAACAATATTAGACGAACAATAACAATTGTGGAATATATAAAAAAAATCGACCTTACTTTTAGAAATGACAGATTTTTTCTTTCAAACGAAATAATACATGGTTTCAAAAACACTTCTGATAAATAATTACATAGTCGTAACATTGGATAGGGTAATTTTAGTGCCTTTAGTGCCTTTAGCGCAGGCTGCCCATGACGGGATCGAACTCCCAACACGTGATGCCCTTACACACTACCTTCAGCTTACGACTAAATTAAGTTGAACTTTGGGTTAACGCCCATTGAGTCCACAATTTAATTCCCATTTAATTTTCACTATACGACCCAAAGGTCGATACTCACTAAAATCACTAAAATTTAAACATCACCATATTGCAATATTTACAAATTCGGAATGAATCTTGCGTCTAAACATGTAGAATTTATTCGGATTATACTTTTTATTTATTAGACAAAGGAAACATGTATTTCTCGTGGTAATATAATGGCTTTTATGTACACAAGCTGTAGAATACTGCAAGGAAAATGAATG
>OY982584.1:10190191-10217724 GCA_963859945.1 Euplagia quadripunctaria | reverse complement strand
GTTATTACAAAGTAAAGGTCATCACACTCTATAACGGCTCTGCAACGGCGCAAGTGCAACACGGCGCCGCCTGAAATTGAGGTTACCGCTAGCCCTAGCCGCCAGCGTGCTTTACCACGCGTCGCCCGCGAAGTGCAAGCTCGCAGTCCGCGCGCTTCCCATGAGGTGCAAGCAAATTTCATCGTACTCATGTGCGACACGACGCGAAGTTTTATCACTGGCGGCTCACAGTCGGCGCGCTGTAAGCACGCAGACCGTGAGCTTACAGCGCGCCGACTGCGAGTCGAGTTTTGGTTGTATGGTTGCAGCAAGCGCGCTTACTGCCCGCCGTTGGCTTTTTCATATTGACATTATGAAATTTATTATACTACCACGTTTTAAGGATCAGATTTGAATAACAACTAAATGGCTGGGTTGGAGCCATGCCATTACCGTGACGGTATAGTGTGTGATGACCTTAACAAGAACTGAAACAGCAATCTTTATTTTTTTTATGATATAAGGGGCAAACGAGCAGACGGGTCACCTGATGGTAAATACGTGCCGAAGCATGGCTCTCCCACAAAAAAATGCTATAGTTCGAAAAAAAAATACATGAAATTGAAAAGCCATAAAAAATATGAGATACTTTGTTTAATTCTTTAACTAGTGTCTCCGACATAAGGGCCTGTGTGTCCTAAAATGAGCTAAAACCATTTGTCATCTCCATATAAGACTTTTGCCGAGAAAATCCGTATACATACAACAAATGGTTAGATAGATAGAGTATACTTTATTGTACACCAAAAAATAGGATACATACAATATTAAGTAGCAGTACAATTGGCGGTCTTATCGCAGTATGCGATCTCTTAGAGACAACCTTTGTTACTTCTTCTGGTAAATCCGTTTGCCAGAGCTACATTAAGAAGATACTAGTAGCCGCTTTCTTTTCTTTTCGAGGGATGCCCCAAGCGAAGATTCAGCAATTTAATAAAAGAAAAATTAACACACAGTGAATATTCAGTAACTTGGCTTCTTCAACTTGTCGGGTGTGGACAGTTCTTAGAAACTAGTTACCTCAGCTATCACTCAAGGAAGTTCAGATCTCCTAAGGAGCTATAAAAGCAATTATCAGAAGAACAAACGAACCTCTCCCTCATCAGTGGGCTCACTGTGGAACGTAGTATTTGGATGGGAGCGCGCAAACTCTTCCTGGTCCAGCTGTATCGTCGCTTGAAGTCCGTCTTCGCTTACAGTCACAATGCCGACGTCTTCGAGTCCTAAACCCAGGTCTCGGTCGTCGTGGAGGTGTTCCGACCGATGGATCAACTGGTCAGTAGCTATCTGGTCATCCATGTCCGGTTGGGGTATGCCGCTCTGGCTTAATAAGGGTTGAGCTGAAATAGTTTTTTTTGGTAAGGAATATGGAGTAACCTCTCAGAGAACCCTATTATTAAGAAGTAGAGGTAAGTATTAAAATTTCCTATAAACCAATTACAAAAAAAATATTAAGCAATAAACTTTCCCTAATGGAGATCGCAATCAAAATAGTCTTGTGTTGAAATTATGTGTTGAGTGAGGTTTCAAAAGCTTCAAAGGGAGAATGTAGAAAACAGCTGATTATTTGTTATCGAAGTAGACTGGTCTGGCACTCCCTCCACCCTACAGAACATCGCGGATAGACAGACCCGCGGGTATTATTTTCTGCAAGTGAGTGTGCTAATGACACCACTGGTGTTGAAAGTGCTTATAGCACCCGTGAAACTTTTTTGAAAAGCATACTGGCAGTACCAGACAAATAATTTATAGTTTAGAAAAACAATAAAAAACACGCTTAATAGCGAACCAAATAAAAAATTAAAAAATGGTTCCACTATCCACACCTACCGGCTCCATCGTCAAACCATCGCCATCGTTACTAAGCCCAAACTGTTGGACTCGTCAAAACGAATCATATGACCCCAAACTCGAGGGGTTTACCAGTAGCCACTGAAGAGTTCCACTATCCACCTCCTGGCCCCATCATCTGATCAGCTCCAAGATGCCAAATCATAGTATTGTCATCCGAACTACATATACATACAAAGTTTTATTTCGATTCGACAGTTTGAAGTAGGTTAAATTAGACTTCAAGACTTGTCTAAATAGTTAATTACAAGTAAAGCGCAGTGCGCGATGAGATAAGAAAAAAAGGAAAAGAAAGAAAAGATAGCTCACTTTAATTTTTATTCTTCCTCTGGAATAATTAAGATGCCTTAGGATGGATTCCTTGATTAACAGTTTTAAAGGACTTGTGGGATTTGTTGAGTCTAAGGTTAAGCATACCTACAGTTGTGATGTACTTACGAGTATGTGAGTGATCTTGCGTGTGATCGTGTGCAGGCGACGCAGCAAACAGTAGCTCAGCCTCCGGGAATAGCTCCGAGGCCGAAGGAGAATCCACACCCAAGTCCTCGCATTCTTCTGATAATGATTTCTGAGGGATACCGTGAAATTGTGTCTATATTATTCCTATCGAATGTTAAGTCATTTTGAAGTTTCCTCAGTTTATGATTGAAAAATTGGCCTTGAAGTGGACAGCTCAGACTGATGAGCCTTCAATCTGAGCTAGAGGAACTTCCATTTCAAGGTCACTTTCGCTACATGATCTAGTCTAACACTACGTATATAATTATATAATGCACAATCCTCCATCAGGGTGCGCCACGTCAAGCACCTTGGCGGTTCATCTCATTTCCATTTTTTTCTAAAATAAAACTTTTATCATTTTATTGTTTTTTAACTGTCTTTAAAGACCTTTTCTAGAGAACACGTGGACGTGTCAAGTGGAAATCTATATATATATGAAAATGAATCCCTATTTCCCTTGGTCACGGCATCACGCGTGAACGGCTGGATCGATTTCGCTAACTCTTTTTTTTTGTATTGGTTACTATCAGGAGAGAGTTCTTATGAAAGACAAAATTAAGTAGCGTATAAAAGTATATAAATCTATAATATGAATATAAAAGCTTCGTGTCCGTTCTTTTTATCCGACGAAAAAAAAAGACGTTCTCAATTCGACCGTGTGTGTATATATATATTTTTTACGTATGTTCAGCCCTCACTCCGTTATTTATAAATTGATTTCGATGATTCTTTTTTTGTTAGATAGGGTATGCCTCAAGGGTGGGCCCATGTGAAGGAATTCAGGATCTGATGATGGGATCCTGAAAAAATTAAGAGAAACCCTCGAAATTTAGGGGCACGAATAGTGTTTCTGTTTACTTTTCGTCACTTAATCAGGTATTTGCGTTTAGGAATCATCACATCGTGAAGCTGAGCCGATGATGAAAACCATACCTTTCCTAAACAATTAGATGTTAGATATAAAAATTGTGATTTTAATGACAGAACCCACTTAATATTTGAAGCTTTAAAGACATTTGGTAGCATTTTAAAGTATTTAGTATTAAATGTATTAAAAGATAGTAGTTGTCAGAGTATAAAAAGGGCGCGAGCCACAAAAATAATTAAATAAAAACTTTTTAACAAAAAGTTTAACCGACGAAAAGAAACTAAAAAGCAAAAAATAAATAAACCATTTAAATCTTGAGTATCGACCTTACTTACATAAACTATCAACTTTTATATAAATTAATGTACAGTACGTTCTCCATTTGTACGTACATATAACATTTTGATAATAATTAATATATTTGTTGTTTGGAGCTCAGGGTGGGTCAGCTAGTTAATATTAAATTTTAGAACGACCGCCAGAAAAAGCACATAACTTTCACATGCTACTCGAAGGCTAAATAAAAGGGCTATATGTGTTAAAAACCTGACACCTTATATACTCCAATTATGTTAAATAAAGATACATTTCAGTTCATTTTAAGCTTTAAAAAAACAGTTTTAAAAGGCTATTTAATAAAAAAACATATTCATTATTTATTGCTATTTGTGCACTGCATGTAATTGTAATATACTTAAAAAAGGTTTACCTGCAAACGTAGTTCATGCTCCAGTATGGCATATTTGTGTCTCAGAGCTGCAGCTGACACATGTGTCAATCTATGTTGTCTGTGTGACGAGCCATCCTTCTTATGCACAACCTACACCATGAGAATATATATGTCAGTATGTATAATCAACTTTAATTTTATAGGAATAATGTTGAAGGTGGTTTGAGCTCAATTTAATACCGCAAAATAAATTAACTTCACATAGACTAACTTATTTTAACTAATATTTATTATATGTTGTCGTCGTCTAATTATCACAATATGTTAATTTATCATAAAGTTCTTATAATTTAATTTTAAAATTGATTTTTATTTTAAGTGCTACGTTAACTTGAAGCACAAAGCTGTAATGAACATTTTTAAGCCTACATATAAATATATGATACCTACTCAACATACAAGTTATGAATCAGATGACGTAAAAGCGTAAGCCCTTCCGTTAGTCCTTACACATCAATAGTATACCTTATCTCTATGACATTAATATTCAATTTTAACCACAACAACTAATGAAGAATTTTTCAACAATGATCCGAATGAAAGGGACATGCATAGTAAATGCGGGACCAGACTCGACAATGGATAATAAATTTGAGTAACTTCATGCAAAAAATTATAAACTAGACTCTAGAGAAATGGTATTGAAAGTAAGCTTATGGTCCGAGGTCGGAAGTTATAAGGAAAATAAAACAAAGACTAATAATGAAGAGGGGAGGCGTAAGTAATAGAACACCTAAACGTTCGTCTTCGATATTCGTGCGGCAATGCCAACGTAACATCATTTAGAAGCGACATTTTGCTAGACAGTTTCTGCCATACAAGTAAATTGTATTCGCTTACAATTAGAACCATTAAATAGCATTTCTATGCACAAAGTGAAGCAATCAATAAGCAAGCTTTATGCGGCGACAGATTTTTATGGCATCGACGACATTCCTGATAACATAGTTGACAGAAAACAACTTTGATCAAAATGTCGCATCTACATTATGTATAATCACGGCACACCAACGAAGAACAGCTGACATAAAATAAATCGATGCGTGCATTCTACTAAAGAGGCGGTACTAAGTCGTATAGGATTCAGCTTCGGCTCTACGATCCAAGTACCTGGTGGTAGGCCTTGTCGTCGCAATCGGACGCGTCAATATCGTAGCCGCATCGCGGCGAATCATCGTGTGAATCAACCATGTAAGACTTTTTCGAATCGACGTCGAACATCTTATCAAAAATCCTTTGCGCCTCCATATCGGGACTGTATCGATCTGGGATCGGGTCCTGAAGTTGGAAATGTGTGTCACTTGTCTTTAACATAAATTGGAACTATTAACTCAATGGAACGAAAAACATTTGCATAAATTAATTTTTTGTGAGGTAATAGTTCCAAAAAAATTATACAGTATATACTTACAAGTACAGTCCGGTCCAGGTGCTCGCTTCTCACGGTCTCTTCGTAGCTGTAGTCAGACGGCGGGAGATTCCAAGGTTCTGAACCTTCAGGACTTGAGCCTCTCTCCGGTTTCACGTCACGAGAATCACGCTCTGTCCTCCACGGTGAACTTGCCGCTCTTGTATCGACTAAGTCAGGCGGGGTAGGGGCAGGCGCTGGCGATGCAGTACTGTCTGGCGGTTGCACTGTTGTTGCCGTCGCCAGATTAAATGTATGCAAGTTATGCAATGCTGATGTTGGCAGTCGAACATGACGCACTCCTGGACGAGCCAACACTGGCTTCAGACCAGCAGGCCCTATGAGACGTTGTAATAATAGGGCGTTGGTCGCACCGCCTTCTCCACCACCAACTGTTAACAATTTCGGACCACGGTTTGTCACTATGGCAATCTGCTGGCCTCCCTTTACCATAGATACAGGAAGGATGTAGTTTGCTGGCATTAGGACGGCTGTAGTTGGTTTGCCAGCAGTGCCTCTAGCAACAGTGATTGTCTGTCCGTCGGCCACGATAACATTCCGTTGCGGTTGAGGTCGAGGCTGAGTTATAGGAGCAGGCGTTTCTTGTTCGAACGTCAGCTTACGGACGATTTTCCTTGGGCTGTCTTGAGGAGAATGACTGTCAAGGCAACTTTCGTTACAATCTCCTTGAGATGTGCCGCAGCTGCTGTCTTCAGATCCCATAGTTCGACAAGTATCTTCCCCATGACAGGGACTCATATCGCGCCCTGAACGACGAGAGCCGCTTGAACTCTTTTTACGCTTTGATGAGCCCCCAGGATTCGATGGCGGGTTTGACCTCCGACGTGGCGCCGGTTTATTTTTGTCTGGGGAATTTTCTACTTGCTCCTTATACTCTGCCAAAATGTAAAGAATCCTTTGTGTAGTCTGCTCGTCTTCAGCGGGTTTTTGTGTTGATGTCTTTGGTGGCGGTGTTGGAAGTTTGAGTGTATTTGGTGGATTCGAGGCAGCTTTTGGTCTTGGTTTTGGTTTCACTTTAGCTGGCTTGGACTGTTGAACTGTGTGAGAAGCGTTAGAGCTGTGAGAGGTGTGGTTGGCGTGGCTTGTTGGAGGATCACTAGTCGAAGAATCGCTGGTGACTGTTCGTGGTATTTGATGAGTTGACGATGTTGGAGACTCAACTATACCTGAGGAATCTGGAGACCGTACAAATGTGGATGTCGTGGGAGTTGAAGACGTAGTCTTCCTGTTCACATAAGCAACATTTAGTGTGTGCTGAGTGTTACCAATAGAGTAGAGTACTTGCTGTGTTCTTTCTGTAGGAGTCGAACTAACTGAGACCGAACTATCCGTAGTATCTGTTGATGGAGTATGTAGCTTTGAAAAAGAACTACTTGACGAAGGAGTTGGGTTTGGCTGAGCTACACCTGTCCCAGTACTCCTTTCTTTAACTTGTTCTAGTACTAGGTCAAATTCTCTAAGCTGTTCCAGTGTAGATGAGCTCATCTGAGACTCTGATGAAGATTGGCTTTCACTTGAGACTTTAACATGTCTATTTGTTTGTGTCTGCGGCAGTCTGATAGTTTGCTGTCCTAGTGGAGGAGCTGCTGTAAGAACAAGTTGTTGATACACTGGCTGATTAGCGCCACCGATAACATTACGCTGTATTTGAAAGAACGAGGGTCTCACCAGCCTAGTCCCACCAACCATTTGAGGAGTCTTACTTAACATAGGTAATTTAATTCTCATTTGGGTTAGAACTGGCTGTGATTGAGCTGTATGAGTATTTTCATTGGACGCACCAAGGTGTGAATTGTTTTCTTCTGATGTTTCAGTACTAGATGCGGGAGTTTGAGGTACAATTTTTATTATAGATGGCTCTATTCCCTCTTGGTTATTTTGATGTTTCGGTGCCGACTCATCTATAAGTTCTGTGCTGGGCACGGTTATCAGGTTTATAGTTTGTCCGCCACCAATGTTTACCGGTATTTGACGAGTGTATATAACGCCCCCGTGCATGCTCATATTCATAGGGGCGATTGTCTGCTTTAACTGCTGCACCAGATTTGGCTGCGCTTGTGAAGTCTGTGGCGATTTTCGTAGCAGTAACGGCGGACTACTTATATGACTTATATGGTCCAAGCTAATAGCATTATCATTCGGCTGACAATCTGGATTTTCAGAAGTTGTTTGTAAATGAGAATTACTGTTATTTATATCCGTCTTCTGGGTGCCATCTTGAAAAACTTGTTTTCCAAATGCTTGGCCAAATTTTGGCAAACTTGTAGCTTTCTCCGGAACTGTTGTTTTATTAGATGACTGTATAAATTTTGCATAGTTCTCCTCGTACACAGAACGGGATTTTATTTCTTGTTGAGAAGCTCCAGTTTCCTTGTTTTGTATATTATTTGAAGTACTAGTTGCTGGACTTAATTCTTGTGTCTCAGTCGGTTTGCTCTGTGACATTTGAAGACTTGGCGACTCTACAGGTTGTAACCTCAAGACCATGCCTCGCGGATGAGGCGAGTTTAACTGTATAGACTTTCCATCAGCAGATTTGCAAACGAACTGCACCATTTTTTGTTCGTTGGACCCTTGGACGTTAGCGAGATTAGTCAGAAGATTCACTTTTCGTAAAAGTTGTCCGGTGCTAGTGTTCTTTTGATTCCCAGCGTTAACTATATGAAGAAGTTGATTGCCTTGTTGTAATCCAGTATCTACTAAGGACAGTCCACTAAAAGAATTCGTTTGAGGAGCTGATGTGCCATTCGATGTTGGTATAGAAGAATTGCTCTTGTTTTGCACAATGTGTAAAACAGGTGTCGTATTCGGCGTACTTATAACAGAGGGTTGGCTATTGTCAACTAGTGTTATTTGGTTGCCTGACGCATTTTTTCCTTGCACTATATGAAGAACTTGTGGTGTATTGGACGAACTTTGTTGATTATTCTCTATTACGTTCGTCTGATTCAACGACGGAGGTAATATTTGAGCTAAAGCTTGTTGTAAGGCCATGGCATTTATCTGTGTAGTCTTCGGATACGTGTTTGTTGATGAACTGCCTGTTACAGCACCATGGCGTAATTTTTGTGAAAGAATATTCACAAGTGCGTGCGCTCTAGTATTGGGTAAGTTTTCCGAGCTAGTTGTTATGCCGGCTGCATTCATGGCATGCGCGATCTGATCTATTTTCTTCGGTGAACCATTGTGTTTTTGGTGATTTCGTTGCGGAATCGGCGTTTGCAAATTTTGATGTTGTTGCTGCGGAACTTGAGCATGCTGTGGCTGTTGCGTTAGCTGTCCTTGTTGGTTTTGTGGCAGAGGTTGTCCTTGTTGTCTCTGTGAGGTAATATGCTCTTCTTGACTCTGTGGCGTAATATGCCCTTGGTGTGTAATGTTGGTTTGCTGACTCTGTTGAGCAATCTGCGTTTGTTGATTTTGTTGCACTATATGAGCTTGGTGATTCTGTTGGAGAATCTGTACTTGTTGGTTTTGTTGAACAATGTGCACTTGCTGATTTTGTTGAGTGTTGTGTGGTTGCTGATTTTGTTGAACATTCTGCGGTTGTTGATTTTGTTGAACAGCCTGCGATTGTAGTTTTTGCTGAGAAATCTGTTCTTGTTGACTTTGGTGCGAAAGCTGTTCTGAAAAAGTATGTTGCTCAATGTGTTCTTTGTGGGTTTGTAGTAAAACCTGTTCTTGGTTATGCTGTATTTGTGGACTTTGTTGGATATGTTGTGCTTGTTGATTCTGGTGCACTGCAACTTGCGCCTCAGAATTTTGTTGCAGAAATTGCGATGGGTCATCATTTTGAGTTTTCTGAACTTGTTGCTGTTGATGCAGAGCTTGTGGATTTTGTTGTAAAACTTTAGCTTGTTGATTTTTATGTGGCATCTGCGTTTGTTGATACTGTTGCAGATGTGTCCCCGGCTTTTGCTGATTCTCCGTCGAATTATAAAGGATATCAATATTAGCCTCTACTAAGGTTGGTGTTAGAGGTTGTGGCGGAGGCACACCTTCGTAAGAGTAATCGATATTGTTAATAATACGGTTCTCACTAGGCGATAACTGATTATTAGCTATTATAGTATCAAAATTATCACCGACTTCTTCATTTATTTCTGGTTCTTCTTTTATTTCTTCTTTAATCTCTTCTTTTATTTCTTCAATAATAAAATCATGATGCATTATTATGTTAGAAGAGTTCTGAGATTCTATATGTAACTGGTTGTGATGTTGCGCATAATCTTGTAAAGGGAGGTTTATATCTGCAGTCGTAAGTTCTGTATATTCAGTCTTAATAGCTGACTGAGGGTCGTCGTTGGGGCCATTTTCAACAGTACATTGCGATGGACTTGCGTCTGACACTTGAGTGACCCTTGGATCACACGTTACGGGGTTTTGTGCTGCTGCACTTACAGGTAGCTGTCCAACTTGTACTACTTGAATAACTACTTCAACAGGCGGAGGCTGCATAAAATCGGGAAGGTTGAGGCCGAATGGAAATCTGAACTCATTAGCCTTGCTATATCCACATGAATAAATGTCATCATATTTTTTATTTTGTTTAATCCAGTCGTTATTTAATTCAACCATGGTTTCTTTAAAAAACGATCGTACCTTATCCTTTAATTGAATGCATTTATAATTGCGTTGAAGCGTTTCTCTTTCATGTTTAGCTGTATTAATATTATTTGTTTCTTGCGCACTATTACAGTTGTCATAATTTTCGGACAGTAAAAGCGGCTGAGTTTGTTTAACGTCCGACAGAGTCGCAGCCGAAAATTTTAAACCACCATCATCTTTTGAATTTTGTATGACTCTGCCGGACCCCTCACCAAAACCCATTTGGAAATTGGTTTCCATGCCGCAACTAGAAGAATTTGTTTCACTATACTCTGCTTCTATTTCTTCTGATAGTGTTTGATTCAAGGGATCTCGTAGTACTGCATTTTCAATTTCTGAGTCAGCAAACAAATTTTCATCTATTTGTGAATCGCTTTGAACGTGACAGATTCCTCTGATAGGCCATGACCTCAATATAGTATCGACATCAATATTCTCTTTATGAAACGGCCGAGAGTAAGAAAATTTTATCGAGCTACAATAATCAAATAATCGTTTAAATTCCTTACTGTATGCGGTCTCGGCTATAGTAGTTGATGTAAGTTTAGGAGTATCGATATTTTTTCCCTTTCTGTATTTTCTTTCTGGAGTTCTTGCATCTGCCATGTCACCTTTCCGTTTCAAACATTTTTTACTTTTCTTGTTAGTGAATAAAACTTCATATTCTAACCTACCGTTTGCAGGTTTTCGAGAGTACGTTATTCTAGGCACATTTAATTTAATATCTATATCTTTGACGTTTCCATATTCGTCTATTTCTTGCGTTATCTGGAGTATATCTTCAGATGATTGGCTAAAGTCATCGTCGTCATCTAGAAGCGTATTGCTTGGTTCTATTGTATTATTTGTGTATTCAATCTTATTTAGATCTGCATTGTCAATTTTTATTAATCTTTGTAGCTCAGACTGCTGTATGCAACATAATTTTACTTCGTCAAACTCTAAATTGTCTGTATTTATAATTAATATTTGCTTGTCATTATCGTTCGAGCTGCCTAAAACAATTCGAGCAAGCTCTTGTTCAAGCTCATCATTACTGCTTACTTCAATAATATCTTCAACTAAATCATTTGGAGTGTCTTTTAGAAAAGCACAACTTTTGTCTATAATTGAATCTATTTTTAACTCGCTAGATAATTCTGTTTCATTACTATCATGCTTCTCTGTAAAATTATCATTGCTGTTTGTTACCTGAACCCCCTCGTTAAGTGTTTCAAATAAATCGTTTTTTAGATTTTCACTTGTATCTTCACTCTTGTTACTGCCCAAAGCTATTTGTGCACGCTCTTCACTAACGTTTTCGTCAAGAATTGTATTCAAAGTATGGCTATCATGATCACTTCGTTCCACATATACTTTGTCTTTATTTTCATTACATAACATGGGTATGCTATCACTTGACATATGATGACTACTTTCTACTACATCCTTGCTAATATCTTTATTCTTTGTTTGAGCATGTTCATTAGCAGGTAATTTTACTGAATTGTTCATAATTACATCAACGTTTATATGACTATTGCAAACATTATCGCTAGGCAAGGAATCTATTTTAGAATCTTGATTATCTTGACTTGTATAATGGATAACTATATGATCAAGCTCCTCTCCGAGTATTTCATCATTGCTCATGTCAACGACAGATGTCGTTGACATGAGCAATGATGTACTAACTACCTCTTCTGATGAACTATCATTACTAATCTCGCTAATAGTTGTATCAACTTGAATTTCATAGCACGGTTCCGTTCTTTCACTGTCTAAGTTTACATGTGTTAATGGTGCAGTTCTATTTTCAACTAATGTATATGTGTGGTCGATAATATTCACTATATTACTTTGTTCTTCCTTAGAAATATCACAGCTTTTAACATTTTGATCGTTACTACCAAACACTTCTTCGATCTTAGAAAAAGTATTAATGAAAATATCATTACTTGTTTCAAAATCTTTACAGTCTTTTTTAATTTTTTCACTATTGACGCTATTTAGCACGGTGCTTTGTGTCGACTTTTTGAGGTTTTGTGATATCATATTTCCACTAGCGTTATTCAAAGTTTCAGGATCTTGATCTCTAGTTTCTGATGTGTTGGTTATTGCAGAATTTATGTACTCTTCTTTTTCAACATCTGCTGTGACACATTCTACTTCAGTTTTGCAGTCTTCTTGCATCAAAATTGTGACTGGTCTACTACTACACTGGTCTTTTACTTCAATTCTATGTATGGATTCATCTTGCATTTCGTAATCACTGGTATTTGAAGAAACAAATTTACCAGAAGCGTGTAATAAGTAAGTTTCTTGGAAAGATTTATTATTGTTTAAATGTTCTTCTATTTTAACATTGTTTGTAAGATTTTTTTTGTCAGTTTTTTTATTCGTCTCTGGTGTCATATTATCAGCATATTCTCTACTTTCACCCTGTCTTTCAATCGTCTCTTCTTCATCATCTGCGCTTGGCTTTTGTTGGCTTTCAAACTCATAAACTTCAATGATTGCATTCTGTGCCTCTGTGGAGTTTTCATTCATAGCTGATACATTTTTAGTCAATGATTCAGTAGCTATTAACTGTGTGCTCATACTGTAATGGAGGTTTTCGTCTTTCACAATTAAATCTAATCCGCTATTCTTATGTTGCTGTGAATCACGTGTTACATTATGCATTAAGGCTGTTGCCGATCCAATATTCATGTTTGCGATTTCCCTAGTACCATGTTGAGGACTTGAAGGTATGGATATTTCATCAGATTCTTTCAGAACAATTTTGTCATCATTTAACTGTCCTAGATTTTGTTCATTCATCGTTAATTCTGGTAAAGTGCAAATAACAGTATTTTCATGATGTTCTCTTAACAGATCCACATTTTCATTATTTTTTGATATTTTGCTATTTGGAATTTCAAGTTCAACGTCATTTGTATAAGCATTTGACTCATGATTTTTAGTGGCATCAAAATCTGATCTTACATATTCATCCTTTGGTTCAGATCTTAAGAATGCAGGATCTGTTACTTTAATTAAAGGGACTTCTTTTTTGCTATCCTTTAATTTATGACACACAGTTACGGTCATATTAGGGACCAATTTATCATCGTATTGAAATGCTGTATTTGTATCCATTGTTTCAACTTGAAATATTCCTTCTTTGACTTTAGACTGATTTTCTAGAGGTGTAATATTATTTTTAGTAACAATAAACGCACTATCAATATGCTGAAGTGCAGATATTCTAGTAGCAATAGCTTCGGTACTTTTGTTTAAAATTATGTCTTCTTTACCATTTCGCTGTTGTAGATATTCAGTTACGGTTGACTCCTGTTGTAAGTCTTTTGGAGAACTGTCATGATTAGAAGACAGCGAACTGTCTGTATGATTTGAAGCTAATGGCATATCAGTATCTGCTTTCGTATCTTCATAAGTAGACATACTGTTTGTCAATTCGGAAGGTTGTTCTAGACCTTCATTCTTGACGGGTACGCTGAAGCTTTGTCCAGGGCTTGTGTTTTTACTTTTTTTAGCCATTCTATAAGCCTTTGAGATATTTTCTAGGTGTTTTCGTTTGAGACTTTTCGCTGGGCTCATATAAGATACTGATGCATACTTATCTATCATATGATTATTTTGAAATTGTTTTGTTAATATGGTGATAAGGTTAGGCACGTTGACTTTAGGGACTGCCGTTCCATCCAAAACGGTATTTAAATTGATATTCGAAGTAACACTGCTGGTACTCTTAATTTGCAAATGTATTAAAGATTTAGATAAAAACCATTCAGTCTCACATGTCCATTGTTCATAATTCTTAAATTTATCTTCAGTCTTTCGATTACAAACAGCTGCAATTGTGTCATACGCATCCATTACTGGTGAAGTACTTCGTCTAAGATCTTTAAAGAGTATTGGTTGATCTATTAAGTCAAAATCATTGAGAATCGAAAATGATCCACTGCGGCATAGCGGTTGGGGAGACACAACTTCTTCATAGCCATTTTCAGGCACAAAATTAGTCGATGAAGAATAAGAAAGCATACTATCAACATCTATTATAGGTTTAGGGTCTACATGAGTAGAGCTGTCTGGAATTTCGTCACAACGAACTAGTGCAATAGAGCACTCTTTGATTAACTTAATAGTGTTGTATTTTTCTACTAAGTCGTCACATTTAGTAAGTTTTACGAAACAATTTTTATCAGCAACGGGCAAAAGTGATGTAGGAGACTCGTCTAAGATGGTTACTTCAGTTTTATGAACGTCGGGTAACTTCATTGTACATTCTTTAGTGAGGGTGTCTGGTACAATTAGCTCCTCGAAATTTTCTTCTACTGGTGCAGTAAGTGAATCGGGTATAATTATCTCCTCGGACTTTTCATCGGCCAATTCAGGGGAAGTACTCATTTTTGTTAAGTTATTATCTATGTCATCAACTCCTAGATCTTTCAAAAGTAGATTTTTAAACTCCTTTATTTTCTCTTCGCACATTTTGATCCTATCATCGCCTTTAGAGAGATTTTCGTAATTTAAGTTTGGATCGTCATTTGATGAGTCATCAAGTTCAATCACTTCGGAATTAAATGATATATCTTTCTTCCTATTTCCTTCATTAGTGATTTCTTGGATAGCTTTTGTAATAGCTGGAGCTAAAGGTGCAGTAATGGATTCAGAAGTTACCAAGTCCGGGAGTACTGTTTCAATTTCAGGTGCCTCTTTATCATTTAATTCCGAAGACGTAGGATCAGTTTGCGGTAAAGCTACCCTTTTTAACTTAACAACACATTTTTTATCAAATAGTGTCTGATGACTTTGGTGTAAGTTTTTCTTCATTGTTGGTACTTTATACTTTCCAAATTCAGTGTTAAAATATTGAAAATTTTCCTCCTCGTCATCGCTTAGTAAATTAATTGTTTCCAAACAATTAACAGGTTCCACGGTGGAAGGAGACTTAGATGTGTGCAAAGAAATTTTCTGTATCCTAGTTTCCAATATTTTGTCAGGCTGAGTTTTAGTGGCTGTTGAGATTTGTTTTATATTTAATGTATACCGATTTTTATTTGATATATTGCTCAGAAGAACTTTTCTAAGAGCCGGATCACCAAATAAAGTTTCAAAGTTTACATTAGAGTGCCCTCGGACGGTAGCTTTAAAAGCCCTTCCATTCGGCAGCTTTATCCGCACGCATCGTTTTAGTGGGTCGTTCGGATCATGGGTTCGTAAATCCTCTATTTTTATAGCATCTAAGAAAGCTTGGGGAATATTTTCTTGAACTCCAAATGACAGTAAATCGCATTCTTTTGTTTTTTCACTGTCACTTTTTGTGTCGTCGTCGAGACAAATAACTTCTTCATGATCATCGTGACTTTTGAGTTTTACTTCACTATTTTTTTCTTTGGTGACAGCGGACTTTTCTGTATCGGTATTTTTATTTGGTTTTGCAATAGCTTCTGTGAAAATTTCATTTATTTCTTCATTAACTGTATCATCAACAACTTTGAGCTTTATACTTTCTTTTTTGAGATCAGTTGATTGCTCATTCGTTTTTACTGTAATATCGCTTTCTTGTTTGTCCAATTCATTATTTGGAGTATTTTTGCGTTGGTCTTTTACTTTGTCTGGAGAATCAGAATGGTCTTCGGGAACATTGCGCTGAGAACAACATTCTTCTTTTAAATTATCGTGATAGTCAGCGATTGCTTCTGGTACCTTCTTTTGAAAATCTGTATCTTTGTTAAATATTTCAGGTTCTTTGATGTCACTTATCGCAGAGTTTTCTTCATTTGCATTATTTTCAGTTATTGGGATATTAACTTTGTTTGGTAGCGTCGGTTTTGAAGATAAAGTATTACTTGAATCGTCAGACTGACTGTTATTTAATACGTTCGTATTAACGACTACCCAATTGTCATTTTCCTTCAAGACGTCAGGAGAATCTCCCAAAATTGGGTCCACAGAAGCCTTTTTCAAAATCATTGAGCCAATTATTTGCTGTTCTATATCCATAACTTCAGGGTTATCGTCGACGGCTGCCACTGTGTCATTTGTTTTACTTGTGTCACCAATGACAACAACAGCATTCTGCTTTTCTTTTGGTTTTTCTTCGGTACTACTATTTAAAATACTATTATTTTTTCTAGTTTGTCTAGTTATTCTTTTTTTTATAACCTTCTTAACAGTTTTATTTAAAGACTTTTTTAGAATTCGCTTTTTTATAATATTATTAGTTTTCACTACTGGTTTACTTTCTTTTGAATCCGGACTTCCAGAAGCAACTTTTAACTTCACTTTATTTTTCCTAAGTACTGGTTTTGCATTCGACGAAATCACAATTTCTGAATTTAGTTTATTCGACGATCGTAGTAAAATACGGCGACATGGTTTCTTTTTGTTCTCTTTGCAATTTTCATTTCTATCTTTTTCTTGCGCATTTGTTTGTTCGGGTTCTACAAAATTTCTTATTTTAGCATTTATTAAGGATTCTAGCTTTATGGTCATATCATTGCTTCTGTTAACAGCTTTAACTGTACTTCTCAAATGATGTTGTTTTTCCTGTACTTCGGCTACTTCGGTTTTCATAGACTTCAGAGGTGTGTAAGTCAAAGGAATTGGCGAGTTATCACTTTTATGACAAATATTCCTATTTAAAATCGCCATTCGCTTTTTATTTATTCTTTCAGGATCAGCAGTTTGCTTGATATCATGGTCGAATGATAGCCTCTGGGTTTTAATAGTCTTGGAATCAAGTTTCTCTATAAAAGTGATCTTTTGTTTCTCCTGAACTTCTGATAATACTTTTCTCTCACAGTTCTTATTAGAATTAACATCATTTTTTTCTTTGGTGCCAGTATCATCCTGTGTTAAATGATCCATAGAATTTTTGACATCTTCTTTAGCATCAGTTCCAGACTTTTTTAACTCATTTTGTATTGGTTCTTTACGCACTGGTGAATGATTAACTTCAGGGGCTTTATTCAAAGTTGATTGTGCTTTTTTGACGGTCGGAACAACTAAAGGTACTGTAGATGACGTTATAGCATTCCCTATTATCAAGGGATTGACAACGGGTGCAGCGAACTGCGTAGTTTGATAGACGGCTATATTTGGCTGGGTATTGAAAGTCACATATGTATTTTGTGCTATTCCGGTATGTAAAGGAGTTCCGACACATGGTTGGTAGACCAACTCAGAACCAATAAGTACAACATTTTGTAGAGCGGTTTGCTGGGGCAGAGCTACAAATGTTGGGTCTACGGTTGTGACAGTACTGATATAATTTTGTTCTTTCTGTGGAGGCATGATAACCGATTTTGGTAACTGATGTAGTATATTTGGTGTTTGAACATTATTTATACTCTGTACTTGTGTGTGTACTTTAGAATGTTCAGTGTGATTAGTTACAGATTTCGCATTGATGTATCCAGTAGATGTTTGACCTGATATTCCAGTATCAAAAGCTGATTTTGGTATATTATGGCAAGGTAACTTTTGTTCAGGTTTCTTTATATTAGGTTTAGTCAAACTCGTATTTATAATTGGAGGAGCAATGGTCTGCTTATTTTCATGTAATACTGGCGTTATAGTTTTATTCAACCCAATTAATGCCTTAGGATCTTTCAAGCATGGACTAGGCGTAGTGTAGCAGTCATCATCTGATAATAATTCTCCAATTTCCTGTCTTAGATCATCATCTATTAATTCATGCAGCAAATCATAATCCGAATTAAGGTTTCCAGATATGAATGGATCATCTTCTTGAGGTAAGGGACAAGTGAACTGTTGTTTTCTAAAATCTGTGTGTAGCTTTTTAGGTACAGAAGTTGCATTTTTCTTTGATGGATCTATCTTAGATGGATTTTCTTGACCTTGCAATCCTAGTATGGAAACAGACGAACTGTGAACCTTAGATGTCTGTTTACAATTTTTATCTTTTACAATGTCTGTGTTCGGTTGCCTTGGCAGATTTGAACTTTGACTACTGTGGTCAATAACCACTTCTATCTGAGCTTTTGTGTCGATTGTATGCGATTCTTTCGTAGGCTTTATTGACTCGGTGCTAGAACCAGATGGTGATCTAGTTAGCCTTTGATTCCGAAGACTGTTTTCGTAAGCACTTAAATACGTATCTTTACTTAATGCCATATCCAGTGCATTAGGACCTCGACTTGGAGTCTTGTGCTTTAGAAGCGCATCCATAACGCTCTCCCAATCAGTCTGCTTGCCTGCCTCCTGTTGTTTTGTAATCACTTTAACCTGAACATTTTTATTCTCAATAACTCCAGATTTTTTTGTATTGTCTTGTTTCTTATACAGATGTTTCCTATCTGCCAGTTCACTTTTTAATATACTAGACTTAGTAACTGACCTTCCATCATTTGGTGGTTTTACACAGCTACTTGATTTTGCCACACTAGGATTTTTTATTATTACAGAATTACAATCTAGCCCTTTTTTATTCAGTAAATTGGTTACATTGCAGGTGGGTAGTATGATGCTGGTATTAGTTTGCGATGGTTGTATTCTCTCCTTCGAAGTTTCAAGTTTTGGTCTTGTTAAATTCTGTTTACTCTGCTGTCTAAGTAAAAGCACTAAATCTTGTTGGTCCTTTTCCGTCAAACATGATAGTTTGTTTGAAACTGGAATTGTATCCTGTGGTTTATCTTTAATTACTTGGATATTCTGGCTAGCGGGTGTTTTAGTCAAAATAGGACTGCTCTGAAGTAAACCTGTCATTAAGGGATGATCTCGAGAGTTATATGATGTATTTTTTATTACTTTTTGAGTATTGTCAACAGGTTTTTGAGATTTGACTTTTTCACTGGAGGCCTGTAAAAATTTTACTTTGGTTTGTCTTTGTTGTGCAATACCCCTGTCCAAATCTGATAAAAGTGGCATTTTTTGTAGTTGTTGGGCCTGGTGTTCTTTCACAGCCTCCACAAACTGTTTTGTTTTTATATCATTTTTGTTACTCTTATAGAAACTAAGACGTGAAAATGTATTAGGCGCAAGGTCCGGCTTTTTTAGTGTTTGTTTGGCACTTTGATTCATTTTAGGTTCAGACTTTGGTAATACAGGGTTGACCCTGCTTATTGGTTTAATTTCTTTCTTCGATTGAGTAGCACAACCACTTTGATCACCGGCACCCGCGTTAATCGAGGTCTGTAAATCCTTTAAAAAATCGTGAAAGTTCTTTTGATGACCTTGTACAGGCGTTTGTGTTGGTGGATCTGTACTTGAAATAGTGATTTGCTTATTTACTATTTCAGAAGCCTGCAAACTGGGTTTTAACTCTTTACTTGTTCTGGGTTTCTGCACGAGTGGTTTATCTAATGTAGAATTTAGTATTTTGATTCCACTAGGACTGTTATTGAAAAATTGTTTCTGCGCCAGGTTGCTCTGTTTGTTTGGTGAAGGTATAAACTCCTTATTGATTAGGATGTTACTACTAACTTCATTTCTCAGTTCAAGTTGCTGTGACTGAGATTTCCTCATATACACTTTAGGAACGTCAATCACTTGAGGCTGTGGAGTCTGCTGTTTTAAATTTGTATTACTGTGTATTTGAAGATTAGGATGAGTCACTACATTTTTTTCTGGGCTGTCTGTCACAGCTTTTTGCCTTCTAAACTGAATTAATTTTGTAATACTTTTCTTGACTTCTTCATTAACTGTTCTTAGTTTTGGTCGAGCTTCAATAGTTTTGTTGAAGGAAGGCGTAGGCACCCCGTAGTTGTCACCATTCTTTTTGTCGGCAATAGCTCTTACTGGTCCATTTCCCATATGAATTTCACTACCTTTCACAGAACCTATTGTCTCAATTTTGTCCGGCATCTTCTCAGGTGACTTTAACTCATCCATGGAAAACAGCCCATCAAATAATACATTAGTTTCATGTCCCTCCGAAAGTAAGGAATGAATGGATGATTTTCCTTGACTATCATAATCACTGTCAGTCACAGTTGATGATACAGGTATATTCCTATTACCAACATTTGCCACTTTCATACCAATAAGACTAGACAAGGGAGAAGGCTTATGTTCACGAATTACAGTTTTTTCTTTCCGCTTTCGTTCCTTCTTTTCTTTGTTCTTTTCTTTATCCTTAGGCTCCCTTCTTTTCCGTTCTTTCTTTTTCCCAATATTAATTTCCTTCTTTCTCTCAGTGCTATGGTCTTTCTGTTGCTGGGTATTTTGATCCGTGTTTACTTGCGTACTGTGGTCCTTCTCTACCTTCATCTGCGTGCTATTATCTTTTTTTATCTGACTGTTGCTATCTTTTTTCTTCGCAACTCTGTTTCCTTTTTTCCGCTTAGTACTAGTATCTTTTGTTTTGTCAGAACTATGATCTTTCATTCTTTCAATACTATGGTCTTTCGGTCTATCAGTACTAGGGTCTTTCGTTCTATCATTAATATGATCTTTCGTTATATCATTGCTATGATCTTTTGTTCTATCATTACTATAATCTTTAGTTCTATCATTACTATGATGTTCCGTTCTATCATTGCTATGATTTTTCATTCTATCAATACTATGATCTTTTGTTCTATCAGTACTAGGATCTGTAATTCTTTCCGCACTGTGATCATCGATTTCCAAGGGATCTTTTAGTTTTAATTTTATTTTAGATTTGGGTGCTCTACTTCTCTCTTTACTATGTGGTCTTTCTTTTTTCTTCACAACTCGTTTAGCTTCTGCTACAGCGCTAAGCGGATCCTCATCTTCCTCAGAGGTAATTAAAGTTTTCTTTGATTTTCTTTTGGTTTTTGTTATGCCTATTTCTGCTTCTATGTCTGTTGTATTCGCACTTTCAGTCCGTTCAGGGTCATCGGCATCTTCCCAAATCTCTTCGGGTTCTTGAAATTCTACTAAATGTTCATAGCCTGTAATTAAAATATATTATCCATTAAATAACAGCAAATAAATAATATTTTAGATATTACTTACTCCGTATCAATATTTTCATACTATATATTTCATACTATATTTACATACAATTGGCGACATTCAATTATATGATGGACCTTGTTTTGATAAGCTATTCCTATCCCAGCCCTAATAAACCCGGTCCGTAACGTCATGGATATAGTTCTACGAGACCCAAATCATAAATTCTAAATAAATAAATTAATTCTAAATAGCACTTAAACAAAAATAATCGAACAGTGATGTGTATTAGCGAGTTAACTTTACACTTTAATGATTTGGTTTTGATTAGGAAGATTTCTTTTCGATTCGAGCAGAAAACTGCTTCAACCTAACCAAATCTTTACAAATAAACAAAATTTAAGTCAAACATTTGAATGCATTTAGTAAAATAATTTTACTAAATGCATTCAAATGTTCACACGGTACATATACTAAAAATATGGTTTTTAAAATTTTTGTCTGTTTGTTCTGGCTAATCTACGTAACGTTTGGAACGATTTCTACGGGACTTTCACTGCGCGGGGAACAGCTAGTCATTAATAAAAATATGCAATATTTTTCCATGAACCAAACTAATGACTGTTCTTTTATACACTGAAATAATACTACCGACTAACCTACGTATAGTATCTGCCTCAAGGTCGGGGTTGCATTTCGTAATATACCAAGTGAAGATGTGATATGTATGTAAAATTTTCGTTGAAAATTCAACGAAATTTAAACATCCGTAAACAAAACTAATCGTTTCCTGATTATAGGAACCGGGCAGAACTCTATATACGCAACCTTGCCTTGTGTCCATTCTGAATCCTTGACAACGGGTGTGCAATATTTCATGACAATTAGTTGAGTAGTAAAGGCGTTTATATTATACTAGCTGCGCCCCGCGGTTTCACCTGCGTAAGTTCCGATCCCGTGGGAATATCGGAATATAAAGTAGCCTATGTGTTAATTCAGGTCTCCAGCTATCTACATACCAAGTTTCAACCTAATCGGTTAAGTAGTTTTTGCGTGAAATAATAACAAACATCCATACATCCTCACAAACTCTTTATAATATTACTAGCAGCGCCCCGCGGTTTCACCCACGTAAGTCTCGATACCGTGGGAATATCGGAATAAAAAGTAGCCTATGCGTTAATTCAGGTCTCCAGCTATCTACATACCAAGTTTCATCGCAATCGGTTCAGTGGTTTTTGCGTGAAAGAGTAACAAACATCCATCCAAACTTTCACATTTATAATATTTGTGAAATAAGTAGGCCTAATTGGACCCGGCCACGCGTTGCTTTGGCTATGTAATTCGCAATAAAAAAATCTTTCCTATCTCTTAAGTTGGCCCAAACTGCGCACATAGTGCAAAATTTCTTTAAATCGGTTCATTAGTTTAGGATTTCAGAGCTAACAAACAACGTGACACAACATTTTTATATATGTATATGGATAGTTAGGATGATGACCTTTCTCGATGCCGTAGTATATGTCACTGTCGTCTTCGTCCTCCTCGGGCAAGTGTTGGTACTGTCGGAGGTCAAGGTTGAGGTACTTGAGCTCAGTGGTGAGTGCGCGCGTACCGAAGTGCGTGCGTTCCATGTACGTGCGGCAATTCTCCAGGAGCAACTGCCTGTAATCATTATACTCGTCATACACTCTTTGTAATGTTACATAAACACCGACCAATAGCGTTAATGGAGGAATGCGTTTGGTTCACATACATACACATAAGTACAGTGGACAAAGAAAATGATCTACTAGTTTTGACAAAAGTTTCTGTGTAAGCACAATAGCGATAAGGTTGAACCTATCTCTAACAATGAACTGTCAGAATATTATTGCACGGAAAAATCATTGTTGTTTTATGATGTCAAATGATCTTCAACCACAGACCTTCCACATCATTCTTACTTAAAGTGCTGGAGAGACTAATAGACAGGGAAATAAGGAGCACTGCACTAGTCAGCTACCCTTTGAACCCCACGCAATATGCTTATTCGATGGGCAAATCAACAGAATCTGCCCTACATCGAGTCGTTTCATATATAGAGGGCAATCTAAACAGCAAAATATCAAGCCTAGGAACCTTCATCGACATCGAAGGTGCCTTTTACAAAACCAGCTTCACCAGCATAAGCCAGGCTCTGTCAAGACATGGGGTCGACTCCACAATTGCGGGGTGGATCGACAGCATGCTTAGATATAGAGCTATACAATTTACTGTGAATAACGAGAGGGGTGGTGGCCAGAGGATGTCGTCTCACCTCTCCTATGGAACATTGTGGTCGATGAGCTCATTACCCAGCTCAATGACCGCAAGTTCTTCACAGTGGGCTTATGCGGACGACCTGATCATCCTCATCAATGGCCGCTTTGAGAGTGTGGTATGCGACCAAATGAGGTCCGCATTGAAGGTCGTAGAACAGTGGTGCGAAAAACACAACTTAACAGTGAACCCGACAAAGACGGAGATAATTATGTTCACAAATAAACGAAGTTTATGTGAACTGAGACTACCTAAACTATTTGACACCCGTCTAGCCCTTACCAAGGAGGTCAAGTATCTAGGAGTGATACTGGACAGTGAACTCCTCCCGAACAGGCACCTGGACGCAAAACTAAATAAGGCCTGCATTATTTTCTGCCAATGCAAGCGACTCCTCGGCAGAAGCTGGGGACTATCACCGAAAACCACACTATGGCTGTACAAAACGGTTATACGGCCAATCATCACATACGGTGCTATTGCCTGGTGGCAGAGAACGGAGCTAAGCACTGTCAGAAACAAACTGCAGCAATTCCAGAGACTAGCATGTACTGCCGTCACTAGTTGCATGCGCACAACTGGACAACAGCCCACTAATCGCTGCCCCATGCGACAGGATCCCGAAACAACACATCTTCGAGAGGAAGTATCAAATACAACTATTTGAAAATGACCGAGATCAATCTGGCACACATGAAGTGCAAATCTATACGGACGGTTCCAAGATGGGGTCAGGGACTGGAGCCGGAGTTTTCTCTCACAAGATTTAAATATAAAAATATCACTGGCGCTTGGTCAACACAGTTCCATATCTCAATGCGAGTCTGTTGCAATAACCTACGCCGCGACTGCGGTCATGTCAAAAGGCATAAAGGAGTACAACATCCGAATACTGTCAGACAGTATGGCCGTTTTAAAGGTCCTGGAGGAAAACACCATGAACTCCGGTCTTATTTATGAATGCCACCAGACGCTAGAGCGTTTAGCCTCTGCCAATGGTGTAATTCTGCAATAGATCAAAGGGCATAGTAATTCATTCGGGAACGACGCCGCCAATGAGCTGGCAAGGAAGAGATCTGTAACGTCAATGGCAGGTCCAACTATACTACTGCCACTTCCCTTCACTCAACTTCGCTCATGGGTAAGGTAAAGGATTCGTGAAGCGCATAACGGTTGTTGGGCCGACACACCGGGCTGTAGGCAGTCTAAACTGGTGCTGACGGAGGTCTCACCACGTTTAACTTGCAGGCTGCTCAGTCTTGACCGACTAGACATCAGAATAGTTGTAGGAACAATTACGGGCCACACAACGGGCAAGTATTCTCGTAGGTGCGAGATCGCTCCTAGAAGCCTGCGAACGCCCCAGGAGGCTTCTGTGCTTCTGGAAGGAGCTAGGCTGGCTCAAATAGGCAGCCTATCTGAACGCATAATGGACCGTCTATGAGTCTAAATGCGGAAACAGAGCCCTACACCAATACCAATACAGGCCTTCCACAGGCTATATATTTGGCCGATGGTACATTTGAGCTAAAAGAGCAGACTCAGCTCGGCTACAGAGTAAAAATAAGAGATGTCAAAAGAGTCAGCATGAAAAAAATATATTTGATCAGATATATACTTGGGTCACACTAAAAGTTTTAAGAATAGACCAATGAATTATGAACTCTTTGGGAATCTGTAAATGTTTAATGATTTCATACGTCATTTGTTTTTACAAACTGGCGGCAATTTCAAAAGTGTCTGTCGTGCATTGAAATGGATTTGACTAGAGAAATTTTTCGCTCAATGATTTACTACGACTTTCATTGCGGTCTTACTCAACAACAATGTTACGATAGACTTCGATTGGCACTTTGATACGAAGCCCCATCTCGTGCCATTGTTTACAACTGGTTTAATGAGTTGAAACGTGGTCGAAGCTCGAACTCATTAATGATTCTCGAGACGGACGTCCTTCTACGGCGATTACTGAAGATAACATTAATGCTGTGCGGCTAATGATAGAAGTTGATAGAAGGGTGAAATATCAACAGATTCGGGCAGCTTTAGACATTGGTATGAGTCAAGTACAAAAAGTCATACATGAACATTTAGGGGAAAGTTATGTACTAGATGGATACCACATAATTTAACGGAAGATTAAAAACGCCGTCGCTTGGATTGGTGCCGCTCAATGCTTGAAAAGTATGACGGAGGTGACTCGAATGCTATATATGACATCGTCACAGGTGATGAAAGCTATATATATTTTTAAACCCGAAACCAAAAGACAATCTGCGCAATGAATGTTTCCATTCGAAGATTTGCCGACAAAAGTAAAGAAGGGCAGAAGTCGAGGGAAAAAGATGATTGCCTTATTCTTTGAACGAACTGGTCATTTCGTAACTATAATTTTAGAAGAAGGACTGTTACTGCAGATTGGTATGTCAGTCATTGTCTACTAGTTGTCTTGGAAAACGTTAGACAGCAGCGCCCAAGTGTGCTTCTGAAAGGAGTTAGGCTGGCTCGACTAGTCAGCCTTATCTGGACTAGCCATAATGGACCGCCTATGAGTTTCAATGCGGTAACAGAGCCCTATACCAAGACCAATACCCAGAAATAATGTGCAGCACTTACCTATCCATATCCCAGGAGAGTGTCTTTACTCGAGGTCCAGATAATAATACAGAAATGTCCTGACACAGTACAGGACTAAGGTGTAATGCTTCTCCTTCAGTGAGGATAGCAGTAGACAACACGTTAGCCTGATGCTGCGTATGTTTAAGTTTGAGGGTTTCAGAGGTCTTCACGAAGTTGGTCTGCGAACGACTATCGCTAGCCCAACTTCCGAATTCGGATGTGGTCTGTTCTGCTTTGGGTTCTATGTCCTGGAAAGTCAGAAGATATACGTGAAGGTTAGTAAGAGTATGAACTAACGCATGGAATGTATTGCCTGCATAATATCGACTTAACATTCGCATATCTGGTATATGTAACAACTGGTTTCTGTAAAAGATTAATAATTAATATGAAATAAAATAATCAAAACTATCAGCACCTCGACTCCATATTAATTTTCTTTGGAACCGCAACACTCTTGGCTATAAATTAAAAAAAAATATTGTTTGCGAACAATTCGGTACTTCCAGGTTCCAAGACAACTTACCCTTCCACTCGCCTAGTACTAACTTTTAAACTTTCGCGTTCCATGATGTTATTATTAGAGCAAGATCCCAGGGCCGCCAGACGTCACGTATTTTCTGACGAACAAAATGTGGACGATTGTATAGTGTCAGTATGTACTATGATCGCATGCCTACCTGCTAGCTTGGTTAGACGGCCAATTTCGAGGTAGCAGGTAATGAAGGTATATAAAACATTACTTACCTCAATATTCTCCTACCTGATTTTCACGTATATTTTAGATAATATCGTTAAAAATAAGTCGACAATACTCCTAGACGCTTTCCGTCGGCCGTATTGCTTAACAGACGCTTTAAAGCTCCCAAAATAATTACTTAACTTAACGTAAATTCTGATGCTCCATTTTTATATATGTTCGCCAGACAACTATTAATGTGTAACTTGTATATAGAATTTAATTACAATTGTAATTTTGTAATTGATAAAATTATTACAAAAAAAAAGAAACATTTCATTTGTAAAAAACTTGAAAAACTATAAGTGCAATTTTTTTCAAATATTTTTTAGTTTCAATTAATAAAATAAAAAAAAAACGTTGGCTAACTTTAGTCTTATTTTAAATAATTGCATTTTTATTTTTTTTTACATTATTACATGTCAATTTTTTATTTTTATTTTTTTACCATATTTTATTTATTAATAAACGTTCTAAAAATTATCAAATATCTGCTAAATTAATTTTCATGGCCTTAACAGCGCAATCGGTCTCACTCAGTCTCATGCGCGTGGATAACGCTCCCACCCACAGAGGAATTAAAATTGAGTTTAGGGGATGATTGGCCCCTTGGATCGGTCTGTCTTCTAGTAAAAGGTTTTAAAATAGTTGTCTGGCGAACATATATAAAAACGACCCCCGAAAACATATATAAAAATGGAACATCAGAATTTACGTGAAGTTAAGTAATTATTTTGGGAGCTTTAAAGCGTCTGTTAAGCAATACGGCCGACGGAAAGCGTCTAGGAGTATTGTCGACTTATTTTTAACGATATTATCTAAAATATACGTGAAAATCAGGTAGGAGAATATACGTGAGGTAAGTAATGTTTTATATACCTTCATTACCTGCTACTTGGAAATTGGCCGTCTAACCAAGCTAGCAGGTAGGCATGCGATCATAGTACATACTAACACTATTCAATCGTCCACATTT
>OY982584.1:10136791-10189991 GCA_963859945.1 Euplagia quadripunctaria | reverse complement strand
CATTCAATTAAACCAAAAATTGCGTTAAAAATACTAACTAATAAATATATAGGTAATTTGTATATATTTTTGCTATCACCTTTTAAACCCACCATTTTTCTACTCTACTTGATAAGATTGGAATATTTTTTTTAAAACATACGCGTCAGAAATACCCAGTTACACTAGCGCAATAAAGACGAATCTAACAACAATTCGTTTATCAAAATCGGTTTAAACCGTTTAGTAGGTGCGAGGGACCATAGGGACATACCCACAGGTCAAACAAGCCCTTTTTGGCTTCGGCATACAATACGGTCGTCGTACCTGTCAAATCAAACCAGTTTCTTTCTATTAACTGTCAAAGCAGTAGTTCTGTAAAACACTGTATGACATAACGTGGACGTAATACTTTTCTATCGTCATACAGTTTCTTTGATAAATATTAACAAATAAAATATAATATACTCGAAGATATTAACAGTTTTTAAATATTATTACTTCAAACGAGGCAATTCTTGAATTTATATATTTATTTATAAATGTTATTTAGAGAATCTCAAAAACAGCTCTAACGATTTTGATGAAATTTTGTATACAGATACAATTTTACATTTTAAGTTCAACTGCATAGTTGTGTTTGCCTGTAAAAAAGGCAATTTTACAAAAAAAAAATGACAAGAAATCTCACACAGACCACCAGTCAAAAAAATTATAACTTGCTATGTACTATGGTAACCAGACTGCTGATAAACATACTTACATATTACTAAATATATACATATTATAGATAAATTACACCCAGCCAACAAATTATCGTACATATCAGGCTGTTATTTGTCCATTGCGGGAATCGAACTCACGACCCTCTCAATATTTAGTTATTTAAAATTGCTTTAATTTGACTTTAAGAAATCAATTTAAATAGATATGTTTAACAAATATAAACTCACTTGTGCAATAAGCGTAGCAACATCTTTGGCATTCTTCCACAGTTTCTTTTCGCGAGGGGACGTCTCCTGCCGGCTCTGCAACCTCTCCACTAATTGATACCCGTTTCGAAGAGGGGTTTGCTTTGCCTAAGAAAATACCAAAATTAAATTATCAGTAAATTTGCCAGTTAAGAAAACAGTCAGTCGTAAGACGTCAGAAGTGAAAACATAACTTCACAATGTATTTGCCATATACATGCACACACACATCTGTATATATATAATTAGGTTAAAAATAAAAAGTAGGTAATAACATATCTAAATGTATAACGTTAACTGCACAAGTTCAGTAACCTACCTCTGGCAATATTTATGAAGTAGAATCGTACCTTTTACATTTACATTTTAGCTGACGTTTTTGATCGAGTTGCACCAATCGCGGTCACGGATGGCTTTTTTGCCTTTCCGACTAGCCTATAGATTCGTCTGTCTACAAAAATACAGATACTGCATGTAAGAAACTAATATTGTAAGAAAATAATAGTTATAGTTACCCGACTCAATACACCGTTCCACGTTATCTCGTTTGTGCAACAAACACAAACTCGATATCTGTGAGCAACTCCATCACGTCGACCGTGAATCCCGCTTGAGCCTTCAAAATATCCATGAAAGTGATTTCACTGGTATTCTTCGGCTTGTCTGCATAAATTAATCATCATATGATGAGTTTCTTTTACAACAATAGAAACTCCGGTTATTTATATAATTATAACGTAATCCTTACTTAATATTATAAATGCGAAAGTAATTATGTCTGTCTGTCTGTCGCCTTTTCACGTCAAAACTACTGAACCGATTTAAATGAAATTTGGTACACAGATAGTCTAGAGCCGGAGAAAGGACATAGGCTACTTTTTAATGTGAAAAAAGGGGTGTAAGGATTGAAAGGTGGCGATAAAAAGTTGTATGGAAGTATCGTCATATTTAGAGCTAGAAGCTTGAAACTTATTTTTTAGACTGTTGATTCGATATAATACAACCTATTCCACATGGACCGAAGTCGCGGGCACAGCTAGTTTGTAATAAATTTAAAAAGAAAATTAAATTATCAACAAGCTAATTTATTTCTATTGTAAACAAGAATTTATTATTGAAACATAATGGATGAATTGAAAATACTAACAAAAAGCAAAATAATATACCCAAAACCCGAGACGAATCTAATCACTACATATTATTAAAACAATCCCCGCCGCGTCTGTCTATCTGTTCGCGATAAACTCAAAAACTACTGAACGGATTTTCATACAGTTTTCCACCAATAGACGGAGTGATTCATGAGGAAGGTTTAGGAGTATAATTCATTACGGTTTTGTGTAAAATGGCTGAAATGTGACGATGATTGTTGAAGATGTAGGAAAAATTCAATATTTGATTTTCTAGGGTATGCGAAGCTAGTGTTGGGTTGCTAGTGATGAATAAAATCGAAAGAGCGGTCTTACGCTGTCTCCATCCAAAGCCTGTGGAAGTAAGATTCTCAAGATGCGACCATTTTTATTTTATTTATTTATTAAGGAGCATCAAGAATATACATATGCAACATTGTTCTTAACATTTATCACTGCATCACATCTCTTATATGTACATCAATTATAGACGCCCACAGCATTCATTATACATAATGTTTACAGTGAGTAGGTACTAACAATTAATAAAACTATTACGGAAACTAATGCTAAGCACTCATAAGTTACAAAATTTTTTAGACACGAATAAATCGTAATATAGATCAACTATTATGACACGTCCAACTCTAACACTGCATCAACTTACACCTAAACCTGTGAAGGGGATCATGTAAAATATCGAAGACGTAATCGCCTAGTTCCCACAAAGAGCGTTGTACTCTGAACAGATTCGCACCAGGGGAGAATTTTTGCCAAAATTGGTTCTGCAAAGTGGTATGCTAAAAAGTCTAGTAATGGGATATCGTGGGCATTCTGTTGGGTACCGAAAGTTTTACGCTATTAAGAATTTGGACCATTCGACTAAAAAGCTTGGCGTAGGAAGTCCAACGATAGACTAGAACGGACGATAGCCGGTTTAGTCAGATTAAACTATTAATACAACTAAAAAAATTTTCAAATCAACATTTCTATTCGTTACCTTTGAGTTCCATCGGCCTGGTCGTCTTTGGGCGGGTCCGAACATGCCCGCACCCTGTTTAAAATGCTGGAGGCTAATTCTAGCGCTAAGTCTTTGCAGTCTTTTGACGATGCTAGCTGCCTTAACCGCGTGACGAACATAACGCCGCGCTCTTCTTTCAGCCATTCTAAAACTGAAAACAGAATTAAAAGTACGGTACATTTAGAAATCCTTTTTTTTGTCTAAGTTTTCTTGAAAAAAATAACATACTACACAAAAATCAATTTGGATTTCAAAAGGAAAAACCACATCTTTAGCCATATTTAGAAATATTTGGGATAAAAATCAAAGCGTAGCTTTATTTCTCGATATGTCCAAGAGCTTTCGATTGTGTAAATTTTGAACATTTCTTTTAAATTGTCTTTTTTGCAGTCGGGTTTTTGATTTTTTAAATTATTAATTTTATCTTAAATTCACCTTCCTCATCCTTCGGCGACTCCTTCCTTTTGAATCCAACAGTACCCTAAGAACCGGATGTCCCCAGGGATTGGCCAGTATATACGCTTAAACCACTGCCCTCGCGCAACCAACTGAGTCTGCCATGGTGGATCCCCATCTTTACTGGATTGACTCTCTTTAATGAAATCATCTATGGCCTCTTCCAGGCGTTTGTGTTCATTTTTATTTCTGGATCCTGCCATTCTGTCTGTTGATGATTAAAAGAGAAACCATTGAAAATTACTTTTAATAGTCTAATCTAACTAATTGTGTTTGGGTGTAATGAGCGTGCTCCTGCTCTCGGGTCAGCAACGGACTGACTAATGATGACAAGAACTTTGCATGTACTTTGCCTATACACCATTTTATGCAAAACGCTTAGCTTTGTGCTATATCCCATTTTCTAGTTTGGTAACTTTACCCTACTAGAAGGTACCAGATTTCTGCTGGATTTGGAGCCTTCGACTTTAAATGCACCTCTATTATAAAGAAAATCCTAGATAAGCAGAACTACTGGTTCAGTGCAATTTTTCTCTTAATGAGTAGCGTCGCCAGAGCGAGAGTAAGTGTCTATAAATATAGACACTGTCAGCCGTACGCTTGTTTGCTAACTTAGTTAAAACAAAAATGTCTCTTAGTCATAATCACTTTTCAACAGTACTTTAATTAAAAAACAAGTTTTTCAGGACTATCACTACATATTATAAAAACAAAGTCCCCCGCCGCGTCTGTCTGTCTGTTCGCGATAAACTGAAAAACTAATGCGGTTTTCACTAATAGACAGAGTGATTCATGAGGAAGGTTTGGTATATAATTTGTACCCGTGCGAAGCCGGGGCGGGTTGCTAGTCTAATTCTAAAATTTGCAATCAATCATTAAAAATTATTTAACGTAAGCTCGAAAATTGTTTACGAGGCATACTTTTCTAGCAACAGGACATTCGACAACCCTACTCTAGGAAGAAAAAGACTAGTCTTATTTCTTTAGGTACTGAATGCTTAGACAGCAACACTCAACTAGTATGAATAAGGGTTTAATGCTCCTATAAGTAAGCATCTAAAGGCCATTCTTATCTATTATGTACATAACTATATAACTGTTTGGTAACAATTATATAATTCAATGGCTTCCATTGTGTTGAGCCTGAATGGATTCTTTAACAAATAGCTGTAATCTAATTGTATTAAAGGGAAGACCCGTTGGTGTTGATTAATGGATACTTGAAACATGATGATTTTGACTTACTGACTTAATTTAACCCCGTCCTTTTTTTAAAATAGATGTAAATTAATATTTGTTAGAAACTAATATAAAATCGTTTGGCTAACGTTACGATATTGACAATAGCATAAGTCTTTCATGAACTTAACCTATGCGTCATGCTCGTGAACTATTCATGAATATGATTTGTTTTGACTATGTATCTGAGTAACCTTCAACCCCGTCCGAAGGCCAATGTGGTGACGTAACTTTAGCTATTTTACCTGTAGCACCGTCCTTGCAGTGTGCCTCTGCAGCCAACTGAGCAGATGCGGATGTGTGGAGGCTGCAGAGTGTGCGCAAAGACTGTGGATGCGTCTCCACGCGTCGCACAGGTTTTGCGTACGCTCGCCGAGGTCGAGAGTCTTTGCTCAGACCCGCCCTCCAAAGACTGTAAGAGAATAACATATATTTAATCAAAACAAATTTTAATTTACCTATTAATAATTAAACTTTTTGAAGAATAGATTGTTTTAATAGCTCAGGTATTATACTCCTAAATCACAAAAAGGTTAATTGCTAAGACAAGGTAGGGTAAGGTGTCCGTCAAAAAGCCCGATTTTATTATGTTTTAGTAATTTTCATTAAAGTATATAATGACATATTTGTAGTTAAATAATCCAACTTATCAAAATGATGATCATTGATCAAGCTACTGACAGTAAACCAAGAGTCAAATCAATAGCAAACTGGAAGTTGTCAATAGTTACATCTACCTGGGCTCCACGATTACCAACAAGAACAAAAAAATTGCGCCATAACGCATTCAGCTGTGCAGAAGCTGGAAAAGATTAGGAAAGATCGACGGATCACTAAAAACACTAAAATTTGTCTCACGCACATCTTGGTCTTTCCAATCTTTCTTTACGGAGCAGAAATGTGGACGCTGCGAACGGAGGATAGATGCAAGATTGACGCCTTAGAAATGTGGTGTTAGAGATTCCTACCTACAATTCCTTGGATCGCTTATCGGACTATCGGAAATTGGTGTCAAACAAAGGCTCTCTTCGCTGATTCCCAATTCAAATTTTTTTTGGCCATATATGAAATTAAGACCCCATGGAAAGAATCGTGATTGAGAGCCGAGATGAAGACAAAATATCCAGAGGTTGCTCGACTAGATGGACCTAATCTGCGGCCAAAACCCCCATCGCAAGTAGAGAGTTAAATAATCCGAAATGCCGAAGAAGTTATGATTATATATATATATATAAAAGATGTATACACACAAAGGCTATAACAGAAGACCATGTAGCGAAATAGTAAAAAATATTAAGATTCAAATTTTCAATTTCATCGTAAAATAATTTCATTTGTATAAAAGTAGCCTTTAAGTGTACTACTTTAAAATATAATTTGATTTTCACCTATGTGCATTAATCTACACGTAGGGGAGTAAAATAATATGCGGGTTTTATGAGGGTCCATCACGTCGCGCCAAAAATATTTTGTTAAGATAAATTCTCGTTTACATAAAGAAATATCGAAACAGTTTTTGAGATATTGAAAATTTTAAATTATTATAGCGATAGCACATATTAACGAATAAAACATTGATTGGTTTAAAACTACTATTTTATTTTTTCGTTATGGAATAGGTGGCAAAGAGCAGACGGGTCACCTGATGATAACTGACTACTGCCGCCCATGGGCACCGGCAACTCAAAGTCACAAATGAGTTGCCGGCCTTTAAGGTGAGAGTAGGGGAAGGGAGGGGCAGGAGATTGGGGGAGAGAGAAGCGTTAGGGCCTGTACAAATACAATGCATTGCTTAACTGCCGGTTTTATGTGAGCCGTGGTATCACTCCGGTCGAGCCGGCCATACGTGCCGAAACATGGCTCTCCCACAGTAATCATGTCTCTCCCACAGTAAGCATGGCTCTCCCACAGTAAACATGGCTCTCTCACAGTGAGCATGTTCTCCCACAGTGAGCATGGCTCTCCCACAGTGAGCATGGCTCTCCCACAGTAATACACAGTACCATTTAAATAAATACATGTAGATTTTGTCAATTCACTCACTTTCCCTCGGGAACAGTAGTAGTTCAATTTCTTCTGAACCAAATGTGTCCTTTCTGTACCCCAAAGGCAAAGGGTTATTAATGCGAATATCTTACTAATATTATAAAGGTGAAAGTTTGTGAGTATGGATGGATGTTTGATACTCTTTCACGCAAAAACTACTGAACCGATTGCGATGAAACTTGGTATGTAGATAGCTGGAGATCTGGATTAACACATAGGCTACTTTTTATCCCGATATTCCCACGGGATCGGGACTTGCGCGGGTGAAACCGCGGGGCGCAGCTAGTGAGATTTATAAATTACAATATTAAATTTCGATTGTACCTACTAATTATAATGTTAGAATGTTTATTATTGTGCTTTGTTTTCAATAGGTATAGTTGTAGTATAGTAACTCGCTAATCTCTAATTGAAAATTGAAAAATTCTTTTAGGTTGGATAGCCCATTTATCGAGGAAGGCTATATAAAATCACGCTACAACCAATGGGGGTGGAGCATCAATGAAAATGTTGCAAAAATGGGGAAAATTTACAAATATATGTAATGTAAGTATAGCTAGTGTAAGTATAAGATCTGATGTATGTACGTATTATTTCTCTAAAACCACGCACGCTAGAGAAAATGGATCGAAATAGGATTTAGTTTTGGATGAACTCACACACTAATTATTTTTTTAGTAACATTCCTGCCAATAGGAAAAGTTGAAAATTAATTTAATAATTTAATTACCTTAAAAAAATTACATAAATTATGATATTTTAGTCAAATTAGCTACTTTTAAAGAGGCGAGTCTCACAATAAAGAAATAGACAATGAGATGACAAGACAATGTACATCAAGTATATAAACAATTACCATTGCAAGGCCAAATCTTGATATATTTGCCAAAGTACTACATCTTGAAGCAGCATTTAGTACGAATGTTTAAAGGTTTTCTATTTCAATAACATCTACACTGACTGTGTTCCCACAGTCAACATAAGACTTCCGATAGTCGTTATACAGAACTGAAATATGATAAACTGTTAATGCATTACTCGCGTATACTATTACTTGGTAGCTTATGTTAATAAAAAATAAGGTTCTAAGGCCCTAATTATAAAACATGAAAACCACATCAAACTCCCTCTGGTCCTCCATCTGTCTGGATCCGATATAGTTTTAGAAAAAGCTAAAAGAAATGAAAATTTGTTTGAAATAAGGTACATGGTGTTTGTTAAGTTTAGTCTGTAGTCACACGTATTTCGCTGGCTACGGCATGCAATGAGACAATAAAATAAGGAGATAATTAATAACGATAAAAAATATACCTTCCGTTCAATTGAACAAAGTTTTTGATATAGGTGTTCTATTGTATCTCTATTTCTTTTTCATCCAATACCGGTGAGGGGCTCGTGGCTAAGTGGTAAGCGAATAGGTTAGCACATTACAAAGTTAAGGTAATACTAGCCAGGTCAGTCTAGGATGATGACCATCTCTTAACACATTGAGACCCCTCCGTGAATAGAAGAGCATGTTAAACCGTCGGTCCCGGGTGCCATACAAATATCTGTGGCATTCCTTACGGTAGTTGGAGCCCTAAAAATTCCGATAACTTGGTCTAACTACAGAACTTCGATATCGCCTAGTACATGGGTTGTGGAGGTCTGATGGTAGTCGTTTCACGTAAAATATCGAAGTTCGGGCCGTATCGTAGTTACACTGAAAGCCGACCCCCAACTTAGTTGGGAAAAGGATGATGAACGGTGTCTTTTAGTTTGTTTTTTTATTTAAGTTGTTACTTGTTCCCGGCAACAGCTAGTTCGAGTAACAGGTATGCGACTCGTAACTTGCTCCCTTTCCTTCCCATCTTAACTACCTTTTCCCTTTCAATATACTCTTAATTTTCCCATCTTTAATTCCCAAAGTGCCCGGTTGACAGCAAAGGCATGCCTCCTATTATGCGAGTGGGACGGAAGTAAAATCAGGTATTCAATATATTTCTGCCTACCCTTTCGGAGATTATAGGCGTGAGTAATTATATATATATTCCGTCTCAACATTTTTCTTATATCTACAGAATATGGTAGGAAAGTTAAAGAAATTACAAGTGATTAGAGGTCTCAACCGGTCTTCTTGGAAGTCATTGAGATAGGCCTATGTCTTCAGCAGTGGACGTCCTATGGCTGAAATGATGGTGATGAGAGGTCTCATGGCAGCGGTCCTGCTAGTGTTCCTGTCCTACTGACCTCTCCAGTCACAGGACAATACAGGACATTCAGGTACGCGACCCCGGCCTCTGCGAGCTACTGCAGTCTCAGTCCAGTTCTCCATCCGAGACTTGCGGTATCCTTTACCCTAAGTTCCTCTCCCTACACATTTTTCCTTATACCAAAGCACCTTTTTCCTTCTTTCCCGTCTTAAAACGACTACGCCAAGGAGGGTTGGCGTCTGGCAGGCGGCAGGCCATAAAAGACCAGAGTTAGGTTAGACGGCGTAAAGTGACACATTGCGCCGACCTAATGGAAATGCGGAAAAGGGCAGAAAGATGATGATTAGAAGTCTCATCGCAGAACATTTTTTTATATATTTATGTATTTGTATACATAAGATGTATTACACCCACATTTTGTGAGCAATATTTTTTGATCCTACGTAATAGGGGGTGAGCCTATTGTCATCTCGTTTTTTGTTTGATTGTATGTTTAAACGCTCTAATCTCTGAAACTACCAGTCGGTTTCAAAAAATCTTTTTGCATATGATAGCCAGATACATGATGAATAGTATAGGCTATGTAACATTACGCTGCGACCCTTACGAGTGAAGGAATGACCATAAACGCGGGTGGAACTACGGAGAATGGCTAGTCATACAACATTTCGCGTCACATTTGTTCGCGATGAACTCCTAAATAATAATAATAAATCGGCAATCATTGTGCCGATAGTCATATCAGCCCATGTGTTGATTGCAAAGAGTCTCGACCAACACCTTCAGAGGCTCACGTTAGGCAGCTGGATTAAGGGCCTGATGCAGAAGGCGGTCCTTCTTGGTACGGTACGTATTGTGAGAAGGTTTCTGTATCTGGAACCCAAACACCGGTAGTTTGGTCCCTGTACCCGATACCGGTGGAGCACAATTTTTTATATTTTTAAATGTATTTTTTATATAATCTGAATGTATTTAAAAATGTAATTTATATGTATATTTAAGAGAATAAAGAGAATAATAACTCCACACATCCCACACAGGGCCGTCTGATCCCAAACTAGGCAGACCCTGTACTATGGTAACCAGACTGCTGATAAACATACTTATATATTTTTAAATACATATATAGTATAGATAAATTACACCCAGACAGAACAAATTATGGTGCTCATCACACAATTATTTCTCCCGGGTGGGAATTGAACCCTCTGGCTTAGCAGTCAGGGTCACTAACCACTAGACCAACAGGCCAGTCAAAAGTACCGATTTTGTGTGCAGTTTGGCCCAACTTGATATGGTATATGGTAGTTTTTATTTCAATTTATAGTCACAATATTTTTTATTGCAAATACATAGCCACAGCAACACACAGTGGATAGGTAGTAGGTATATACAGATAAAGATGATCGTGGGAGTAGAACATATTTTTTTCCATAAACGAATGAGGAAAATGCAAATTCTGACTCATCTTTGCACTGCTCATGTGTAACTGTGTACCTAACATGTATAAAAATGTTTGCATAATCTATGCATACATCAATAGATAATTAAACCATACGAATAGAAATAATATCATATGTATTAGAAGTCGTCCAGAAGTCGAAATACAACCGTGAATTCTATTAATCCCACTGATATTTTAAATGTGAAAGTTTGGATGGATGGATGTTTGTTACTCTTTCACGCAAAAACCACGGAACCAATTGCGATGAAACTTGATATGTAGATAGCGAGAGATCTGGATTAACGCATTATCCCAATATTCCCACGGGGTTTAGGGGTTTAGGTTTTGTGTAAAGTGGCTGAAATATGATGATGATGGTTGAAGATGTCTCTGCTACCCGTGCGAAGCCGGGGCGGGTTGCTAGTAATAAATAATTACGGTTCAGTAAAACTATTAAAACCAGTTTTAATAGCGAACCGCAATAAAAAGTAAAAAAAATCTATTATCCAACTCCTGGTTTCATCATCAGACCATTGTTACTAACCGACTGTCGACTGACCTGTGGGTGTTAGTGACCCTGACTGCTATGCTTATAGGTCGTGGGTTCGATTCCCACCTGAGTCTGGGTGTTCTTTGTGTCCGTTGTTTCTATGTTTGTAAAGTCCCTCGCGACACAGGAGTAATACCTAATGCGGGAGTTGGCCTTTAAAAAAAAAAAACCCCAATCTGTTGGCTTCGTCAAAACGAATCATATGAGCCCAAACTCGAGGGGTTTACTAGTAGCCACTGAAGAGTTCCACTAACCACCTCCTTCCCAGAGATCAGCTCCATGATGTCAAATTATAGTATTGTTATCCAAACTACATATATGTATATACAAAGTTTGATTTGAATAGAACAGTTAGAAGTAGGTTATAATAATAATAATAACTTCACACATCTCACACACGGCCGTCTGATCCCAAACCAGGCAGAGCCTGTACTATGGTAAACAAAGGGCTGATAAACATACTTATATATTTCTAAATACATACATACATATGTAGTATAGATAAATTACACCCAGACACAGAACAAATTATTGTGCTCATGACACAATTATTTGTCCTGGGTGGGAATCGAACCCACAACCTCTGGCTTAGCAGTCAGGGTCACTAACCACTAGACCAACAGGCCATGTACATAGATGCTTTTAATATGATCTGTTTTTTTTTCTTTTAAAAGTATACTAGCAATATAGGTACTGTGGGTAGCAAGTTACTTTGTATGATCACTATAAATACATGAAATCTTGTCAGTGCCAATTTCCTTAATTAATATGAAGAAAATTGGCAATGATATAGCTATACTTAGCTCCAGTACAGATACTAAATGTATTTTTATTATAAACAGTGACACTACTATATCTGCCATCAGGATACTTGAACACAAATAGCTTTTAATTTCCCTCTCAGTTTATAATGTAGTGATTTATGATAATTTCTTTTTACCCAATTAATTTTAAAATAGCTATCAAGTACAAATTATTGTACAAATATGATACAGGGTGGAAGGGACACCGTACCAAATACTGAAATAGTGTTTTCAGATCATCATTCTGAGTCGAAAATTATTGAAATTATTTGTTTTATAATTTCACCATTTTTGGTTAAAAGTGATATACACACAATACTATTACACAATAAGTAAACAGAACTTTTTACTAAAAAAAAACAATAAATAAAAACTGCAATGTAATCAATCAAACAATATATAAACATTTTATGCAATCAGCTGGTCTCGACGGCGCCGAACATTTAAGGTTTTTAAACTTACATTGCGTAGCGTCAAATGAAACTAATTACTATAAATCCTTAATCGCTCATTTTTATGATTCCCGGAGGCTGCCTTCTTAGCGTATACTAGGGTCCCTTGCAAGAGATCCACTTGCGACGGAACACCATGTGGTTTTCATCGGTTAGATTCCGACACCACCACCAGTAAGGTGATAACACGTGGGGAGTTTCCACACGAAAAAAAAAATTCCTAAATTTAAAAAATCCCCGGCTCGAAAATCCCTTCAAAAATTAAAATAGAGCTGATGATCTTCGAACGGGAAAAGACACACACATACACAGACCCGTCAAACTTATAACACCCCTCTTATTGCGTCGGTTAATAAATAAACAGGATCTTTCTTAAAGGTGTTTAAATACATATTTGATTCTGATTCTGTAATCACTACATATTATAAAACCGCGCCCCCGCCGCCGCGTCTGTTTGTCTGTTTGCCATAAACTCAAAAACTACTGAACGGATTTTCATACGGTTTTCACCAATAGATAGAGCGATTCATGAGGAAGGTTTAGGTATATACATAATTTGTTAAGGTTTTGTGTAAATTGGTTGAAATATGATGATGATTGTTGAAAATGTCTCTGCTACCCGTGCGAAGCCGAGGCGTGTTGCTAGTCAGTTGATAATCAGCAGATCTGTTGTCTGGGTGCTTCATATGTGTATAAAGTAAGCTCTCTAGCAGGAGCTATTACTCATTTTTCACTGTACCTCCTACAGTGAAAGATGAGTAATAACTCCTGCTACAGTAACAGTGTTAATGGAAGGGAGAGGGGGGAAGATTGGGAAGACGGGAGAGGAAGGAAGATCGGGAAGACGGGAGAGGGGGATTAGAGGGGAGGAGAGGGGAAGGACGGGAATAGGGGAGAGGGAAGGGTTAGGGCCTCCGGTAACCTCACTCACGCGGCGAAAAGCAATGCGAGCATTGTTTCACTGCCGGTTTTCTGTGAGGCTGTAGTATCGAGCGGAGTCGAGCCGGCCCATACGTGCTGAAACATGGCTCTCCCACGTAAAAAAGCTTACTGCTTTCTCTTATTAATTTTATTAAAACTTTATAATTATGTGAGAGTAGAGCTCATACCTTCGTCTTGAATGAAAGGCAATTCAGTGCGATTCTAATTTCCTGAGAAAGAGCCACAGATTGAATACGGAAACAAGAATGCATACAAACAGAAGTATGAGAGGGGCCATAACAGAAGAAGATTATAGGTCTAGCAAAGAGTTCTGTTATGATTGGAACACAGGAATTTGATGGATGTGAATGTTAAGTATAGAGAACCAAGAGGCAAAAGAGACCTGACTGAATTAAAGTTACCATTACCAGTGCCTTTAAACATGTGCATATCACTCTACTCTAATCACCAGCACAGAAAACAGCACTTTGCTAGTAGTGCAGTCTAACAGTAGTCCCCTATAGGGCAAAGGTTCTAACCCTACAGGATGTTTAAAATTTGAAAAGAAAGCTTAAACCTATGTTCCATAGGCTATTGTTGCACACCCCCAGTCATCCTCCTCCAGTCATAAAGTTCAGTTTTGTAAATCATATATAATTTTGAATATTTCAATTTATGATTCAGTAAAAGTTATTTTTTTTGTCCCTCCAACATTAAATGTGGATCTCGATGTTAAACTTTCAAAAATATAATGACACATAGGTAATCTATACTAATATTATGAATCATTAAATTTAGAAGATGAGATTAAAATCCTAATAAGATTTAAATTGCCATCTTATTGGTTTAATGATGTTCGATCATTTGTTCTGTGTCTGGGTGTAATTTATCTATAATATGAATGTTTTTAGAAATATAATAAGTATGTTTATCCGCAGTCTGGTTACCATAGTACAGGCTCTGCCTAGTTTGGAATCAAACGGCTGTGTGTTGGATGTGTTAAGTTACTATTATTATCATTTCGAAATATATAAGTATGTTTATCAGCAGTCTGGTTACCATAGTACAGGCTCTTCCTAGTTTGGGATCAGATGGCCGTGTGACATGTGTCAAGTTATTATTATTATTACATTTTGTAAATTTTTATCTTCCTTCCATATATCTCTCTTGAGTCACTATTCTTTAACATCTTTTATTGTAAATATGCCTCTACACAGTTAGCAATCAGTTGCTGTTAGTACTGTACTGATTACTCAAGAGTTTTAGTAAATGTAATAATATATTATTTAACATGAATCAATCTGTTGTATTATGTGTATGCATATTCCTTGTTACATTTCCATTACTTTTATGCATGTAAACTTTTCGAATGTAGTTTACAGCTATATTACTAAGCAAACAACACCAACCTGTTGGTTTGTTTCATGGTAGCATCTCAAGAAATATAATTGGTAGCAAGCAATTTACACAGGATATTAGTAACTATGACAGCTACTACTGTAAATGAATGAAAGTCAAACTCCAACAACAAGTGTCTTTGTATAACAAAAAATCTTTTTTCTGTAATATTAGAAAATAAGTTTTAAACTGCATGTAATTCCAGTGTTCTCATTATGAATATTAAAAACAAAATTATATAATTAGGTAATGCATATTAGTTAGAACAAATAATGTTGTGGCCTCAAGCCGGTGGAACGTGGAAGTCTAACTTGCACTTAATGAGTTGACAAGATGGTACATTGTAAGAATTCCCTGGCCTAGTGTGCGAACAAGATCATATTACAATTCAACCCCTAAAATAAATTTACATTAAAGTTAAAAGGTAAATTTTTGTCCAAGTGGATAGGCCATTCCGATTGAAACAAAAATCATAACTATATGAATTTTTTTGAAATATTTATATGTAATAACTCACACCAATACTGCATACTTCAAATACAATTGTTCCTATCACTCAACTGATAAGGAGTTTGACTCATAACCGTTAAAAAAATAAACTGCTAATTGCTTCTTTAACTTTTAAACTCTGTGGTTTGGGATAGGTATAATTTGTTATCATGTACTGTGCACTGATTGAAGTAAAAACAATTTACATTTACTTGATTAGGTGATACTTAATGTAATTTCTAAATATATATATATTGTTTTATTATGAACTCTATCCCGGGCGAAGAATCAGCGCAGGAATTCCGCCAATGTCAAGAGTTTTATAACTAAACAAGATAAATAACAAAAACGTAAAAAAATGGATGTCTGTTTGTCCATCTTGAAAAAACAATATCTAATTTCTAGATACATAATAATATAATCCACTATTAAGAACTAACTACATAACTTGAAAATAACATACACTCTAAGGACTATTTACATGCATGCGTCATAGAACTCCTCCAAATCATTGCTTACTGGTAGCGTTTAGCAGAATGGAAATGCTAATTCTCTGTGCAAAAAAAAGCCCTGTCTTCTGGTGAGGAGAAATATCGAGGTGTGATACAACATATTCCTATTTACACAGCCTCATAAAGAATGCTCCAAGTTATACTAAGCAAATTAATATTAAGCTCAAATAACAATACTGGGAATGAAATCTGAATCATCAAGATATTGTATACCTAAGTAGTTAAAATAATAGTAGTAGTAGTAAAGTATTTATAAACATTTTACTTAGGAATAGGGAGGACAGCAATAGTATGGTTTAAACAGCTGATTTGGCAGTATATGATTCACCTCCAATAGTCCGCAAATCTGAGTATTTTTTTCTAATGTAAATAGTTATTTCGGCGCTACGTGACTCTATGATATTATGATATGGCTGTCAGTCATTACATATTGATGACTACAAAAACATATAGATCCAAGTCACTTAAAGCAGAGTAAATAATTAAATTTTAGCGACAATTTAGGATATTAAATAAACCCATCAGACCGTATAAATACACATACTTATAATTATTATTGAAATACTATAATTATAGCTACCATCACTTTTCAGCTGCATACACTTGCAACGTCTACGTAAAGGTAATGTTTTGGATGTGATTATAGCACTTTTAACGTGTGGATCATACTTTTGCAGACCGCGGTGATCAATTTAACACTATATTTATCGTAAAGAATGTGAAAATATAAGAAAACAAGGCTCCATTGAAGACAAAAATGGCGGCCGTAGTGAACTTTACTAGCACAACGGCGTCGCATTATGCACGTTGATCTTAATAATTATAAGAACAACACTTACCTTGTAAAGTTCAATGTAAAATGATTTGCCTTTTGTACCACTAGTTTGATTACTTTTCACATCTTTTCCATCATTTGTAGAAGTCATTTCTCACGAAAATATCGCGGGGAGACATTTATGCGCTTGTGTTTTCGTAATGGTACTGTCAAAGTCAGAGTTGCAATTCCAAAATAAATCAGAATAAATCTAAGTTATATATTGTCTTTGGCTTAAAATGTACGCCACCGCGAAGGCTGTCTTAAGTTGGCGGGGAGAAGCCGTGTTTTTACATTTTCTTTTTGCTCTTTCAACTGTTCTTAACTGTTCGATCAAAAATTTTATTTGTTCGATATTAGTTTTATTTTTCAAATAAAATAAAAAATTACCCTCAAGTTGGCGGGGAGAAGTCGTTATTTTACATTGGTTTTTTGCTATTTCAACTGTTCGTCATTGTTCGATCAAAATTGTTTTTTGTTCGATTTTCGTTTTTTTTTGGCGGTTTGACCAAGTACTTCGTTTGTCATAAAATTTGGTTCTGTCACGCGCCCGCCGCTGCCGAAGCACACTCGCTTCGCTCGCTCGGCTCGTGCGTTATGGTCACAGTTCTAACCTAACTTAAACCTAGCCATTTCTGTCACTCACTTAGTAATTCGAACGCCAGAACCGAATTTTATGACAAACGAAGTACTTGGTCAAACCGCCAAAAAAAAACTAAGATCGAACAATAAATAATTTTGACCGAACAATGACGAACAGTTGAAATAACAAAATACAAATGCAAAAAAGGCCTTGTTCCTTGCCTTTGTTCCTAGGGCTGGTGTGTGCATGTACGTTAGAGACGATATCAGTTTTCGCCGCCTCGGCATCCTGTGGCTCTTTGTCGGCAACCTTTCCATCTTGTGGCTCCGTGTAGACAGCGACGACCATCCCCGCGTCTATGCATGCCTCTATAGGTCCCATAGCGGTGATGCCGAAACTGACCGACTCTTCGACCACGTCCAAATGGCTACAGACTCTGTGCTGCAGCAGATACCATCCGCAGAGATCGTGATACTTAGCGACTTTAACACCCACCACGCTGAATGGCTTGGCTCACGCAAAACCGATTATGCGGGGAGATCTGTTCACGACTTCGCCCTGACATATGGCTTGACACAACTGGTAGCAACGCCTACGCGAATCCCAGATGTAGAAAGCCACGAGCCTTCACTGTTGGACCTTCTGCTGACCTCTCATCCGGACGGCTACCAAGTCTCCGTTGAGTCCCCAATTGGCTCCTCGGTCCATTGCCTGATCCGGAGTACGGCGACACTCACGTGCTCGCCGCGGCCGCGAGTTGCAGGCTGTCGCCGTGTGTGGCACTATAGGTCAGCAGACTGGGATGGGATGCGAACCTTCTTTGCATCCTACCCTTGGAGGCAGGTCTGCTTCAAGCCGGATGATCCCAACGTCGTTGCCAATTCTGTCGCTGATGTGGTGCTTCAGGGAATGGAGCTTTTCGTTCCATCCTCTCTGATTCCCATTGGTGGCAAATCCCAGCCTTGGTTTGGTCGATCCTGCAAAACGGCGTCCCGCCGAAAGCAGGAATGTTACCAAGCTTGGGCAAATGCAGCGGCAGTACGGGATGTAAAGACCAGTGCATTAAAAAAGCAGCTCAACTTTGCCTCCAGGTCCTTCAAAAGAGACATTGCCAGGGCGAAGTCAGAGCACATCAGCAGAATTGGTGAGAGATTGGTGGGTCGCCCTTCTGGAACTCGAGCATTTTGGTCTCTTGCCAAAGCTGTCCAGGGGAATTTCTGTAGACCATCCCTTCCACCCCTGCTAATGGGAGATAATTCATTGGCCCACGACGCTAAGGAGAAAGCCGACCTTTTGGGCAAACTCTTTGCGTCCAACTCGACTTTGGATGAAGGGGTAAACGTACCGCCGACCATTCCGCGGTGCGACAGCTCTATGCCGGAAGTCCGCTTCTTCCAAAGCTCAGTGCGTAAAGCACTTCTTTCCCTCGATATTCATAAGTCGAGTGGGCCCGACGGAATCTCTCCCATCGTGCTGAAGACGTGACGCGTCGTCCCGAACTTATGGAAGACAGCTTTAGTGCACCCGATCCCTAAAAAAGGTGACCGCTCGGATCCGTCCAACTACAGACCTATAGCCATAACTACCTTGTTCTCCAAGATAATGGAATCCATTGTCAACCGCCAGCTCCTTCGGTACTTAGAAGACCACCAGCTACTCAATGATCGACAATACGGTTTCCGTCAGGGTCGTTCAGCTGGTGATCTTCTCGTATATCTAACTCACCGGTGGGCACAGGCGATCGAGACCAAGGGGGAGGCGTTGTCAGTAAGTTTGGACGTGGCGAAGGCCTTCGATCGGGTCTGGCACAAAGCGCTTCTCTCGAGGCTTCCTTCCTGTGGGCTTCCCGAGAAATTATGCAACTGGATCACTAGTTTTCTCGCAGACAGAAGCATCAAGGTCTTTGTCGACGGTGCATGCTCCGACTTCAAGTCTGTGGCTGGTGTCCCACAAGGCTGTGTGCTATCACCCGCTGTTTCTTCTGCATATCAATGATATGCTGTAAATCAGCAGCATTCATTGCTATGCCGATGATAGCACGAGTCATGCCCTGTATACCGGTCGCGCTAACATTTCTCGGGAAAACGTCACTGAGAGTCGATCCAAACTTGTGTCTGAAATCGAAGCCTCCTTAGAAGGAGTTTCTGATTGGGGTCGACTTAATCTAGTCTAATTTAACCCGACGAAGACACAGGTTTGCGCGTTCACTGCCAAAAAGATACCGTTTGTAGTGTCACCTCACCGCTTTGAAAGCACTTCCCTGACTGCATCAGCCAACATCGGAATCCTTGGTGTCGATATATCGAGCAAAGTCCAGTTCCGCGGTCACTTGGAGGGTAAGGCCAAATTAGCCTCAAAGAAGCTTGGTGTGCTGAATAGATCGAGACAGTATTTCACCCCGGCGCACCGCCTACAACTTTATAAGGCGCAGGTTTGCCGCATATGGAATACTGTTCTCATATATATGCAGGAGCGCCCCAGTACCAGCTTCTCCCTCTTGACCGCATTCAACGGAGAGCGACTCGAATCATCGATTGCCAGGATATTTCAGATCAGCTTGACCCTTTGGCGTTGCGTAGAGATGTAGCTTTACTCTGCATTCTCTATCGCATGTATCACGGGGAGTGCTCCGAGGAATTGTTTGGACTTATACCAGTCGCAACGTTTCGCCATCGTTCAACGCGACAAAACTTTCATCCCCATCACCTGGATAATGGGCAGTCCACCACTATGCGGTTCTCCAGATTTTTTTGCCTCGCACAACCAATCTCTAGAAAAAATTGTCGCCTGCGGTATTTCCGGACAGATACGACCTTCAAACCTTCAAGAAAAGAGGGTACTCCTATCTCAAAGGCTGGCAACGCACTTGTGACTCTTGAGTTGCAGGTGTCCATGGGCAACGGTAGTCACTTACCATCAGGTGACCCATCTGCTCGTTTGCCCCCTATAATAAAAAAAAAAAAAAAGACTCCCCGCCAACTTGAGGGTAAATTTTTATTTTATTTAAGAATTTGGATCCAAGAATGACGAACAGTTAACGTACAGTAGAAATATCAAAAAAAAGGTTTAAAAACGACTTCTCCCGCCAACTTAAGAAAGCAAATTTTTTATTTTATTTATAAAAAAAACTAAGATCGAACAAATAAAAATTTTGATCGAACAATGACGAACAGTTAACGAACAGTTGAAAGAGCAAGAAATAATGTATGAAACGTCTTCCCCCGCCAACTTAGAAAGCAATTTTTTTATTTTATTTATAAAAAAAAAAACTAAGATCGAACAAATAAAAATTTTGATCGAACAATGACAACAGTTAAGAAACAGTTGAAATAGCAAAAAAAAAGGTTAAAAAACGTCTTCTCCCCGCTAACTTAAGAAAGCAAATTTTTTTTATTTATAAAAAAAAACTAAGATCGAAAAATTTAAAATTTTGATCGAACTGTTAATAAGAGTTAACGAACAATTGAAATAGTAAAAAAAAAAATTTAAAAAACGACTTGAGGGTAATTTTTTATTTTATTTAAAAAAAAAACTAAAAGGCCCTACGCACCATCGTGCCTGACGTACGTCCCGCCAAGGACGCCGTGCCCGACGTAGCATACACACGCATCGTGCGCGGCTGTACGTCCGCTCAAGGCCACGGTGCTGTAGCCAGCGTTGCCAATGCCATATTCTTAAATTACCCCAAAATAATAGTCAAATTCCACAGTTTGGGGAGATAAAACCTGAAGTCGTAATGTAATTAATAAGGTTAAAAATACCCGATTCCCCGCATTTTCCTCGCATTGATGGCCTCCCCATAAATATTTTATTGTTCCCGCCTATCTATAATACCTCTATGCTCGTCCGAGCGTGAAGTGTCTGATTTGTGTTGCCATTTATTTATTCAAATGTACTCTATGGTAATTATTTTTTGTGTTGGCAGTATTGTAGTACAAAGCAAAGCGAGTTGTGTCAAGAATTACTGCGTTTTTTACGAAAAATATTCATTAAATACAGTTTATAGTTGTAAAATGTGTTGATAATGTAAATTGAAATATGTATAAAATGAGTAAATACTATAAAAGTTTCTGTAATATCGTTAACTTCATCGTATTCAATGATAAAATTTGATGTGTCAAAGTGCAGGGCAATAGAAGGGCTGCTAATTATAATTTTTGTACCTATTTCGCCGCATAATTTAATTTTCTCTGCGTTTTTTGCTTGAAAATGGAATAATGAATTACAAATGAAGGGTATTGAGAGCTTGAGACGATAAGGGCGTGTGATCCAAGAAGGCACATCTGGCGAGCCTCTACTAACACTTCCTTTCCTTTCTCACTAATTGGCAGACTATTTACTGTTCAACAACGTTCTAATTCTACCAATATGTAATAGTTTATAGTGTTACCCCTAATGTCTTGATATTATTTTTAATATAATCCATTTTTCACAATCGAATTTTACATTTTTTTACGAAATCTTAAATTTGTAATTTCAGTGATATTAAACGATGTATCTACATTTAATAGTTGTGTATTAATAATCGGACAGTTTGCTTAGTGTTGTGATGTTTGTGTCATATGATTTCAATATTCTCCCATGTTGTGTATCAATTGAGTGATAATTCATTAAAATGGCAAAAAAATCGGATAATATCGGAGGCAAGCTGGTCACGGTGTCAGTCGTCGGTCTTTCTGGTAAGTAAAAGTTTATTGTATTCATAACCTATCCCCAAGTCAAACATTTTCTGTAGCATTATTTATATGCCAGTTTAAAACAGCATTTGATTCTAATAAGAAATAAAGTAATAGAATTTACTACAACATTAACACGTTAATTCCCAACTCCGCATATGTGCGGGGTGCGAGTCGTGCACTGGGGGCTATCCCCGCATATCTGCGGACCATATACGGTTCAATTTCTATCTGTCCATGTACGGCCGGCACTAATGGAAGCGTACTGAAATTTCATCTGGCACTCAACATGTTAAAGAATATAATTAAAATGCAATTAGAAGGAATATATTTATTAGAACTGAGTATTGAGACATTGAACATCTTGATATTCACACTTATTACAGGAACCCTGATTGTGTTTAAGAATTTTATATCTATTCTGTAATTAAATATTCTGACAGATCCTCAGAAGAGGGCGGTGGAGTTGCTGCATAGTTTGTTTCATGTCTAACATCCTCTCTAGATGTACTATATTTGAGTACAATTTCTGATATTTGCATTAAACATAATGTGTTACATTGATAGATTTATTTCATCTATATAGTGTATAATTCAGTATTATAATTTGTTAAACACATACATACACTCATACCTGTTCGCCAAAGGGATAGGCAGACCGACCAGTAGGGACGGCAAATCCCTACCGGTCGGTATATCTAATTCGCTATCCAAGGACAAGACATATAAAATAATGTAAACTCCAAATTTGCCATCCCTAAAATCTGCTGCCCTAGGCTTCAGTCTACTGGTAAATCCGTCACTGATTGAGAGGTAAGGTGTGACGTCAATTTAGTTTACTGCGAAGCCGTTCCTTTATAGTTAGCTATACTGGTTACTGTTTAAAATGGTAAGTATACTGTCAGTTGTCAATTCAAGTCAATTGCCAAATCGCATAATAAAAGTGACAATGTGACAGCACTGAGAGCACCTTACCTCAAAAACTCCAGTGCTCACAGTACAAAAAATGGCAATGTTTATGACATCATATATTTCCCTACGATACTGCGACGGTATACTGTCAATCATTAACAGAATTAATTTCTCCCCACTATGAGCACTGAAAAATGCTTGCAGTGAATATCGGAACATACCCATAATAACTGCCCTAATTTTGCCAACTATAATTTGCTTTATGGATGGGTTGGGGAGTGCAACTGCTCAAACAGGGCAAGGTTACATACCTGTAAGTTGAACTGGCTCATAACTGCAACTTAACACAACTTATTTGTGGGTGTAACAGGTATTTTTCATAAAGTTATTTCTACCCTGTACTTGGCATTCAAATTAAAAGTAGAGTTTCCTATAGCTGTATAGAAATACTAGCTGCGCCCTGCGGTATCACCCGCAGGGAGCAGCAGAGATAAAAAGTAGCCTCTGTGTTAATCCAAGTCTCCAGCTATCTATATACTAAGTTTTATCGCAACCGGTTCAGTAGTTTTTTGCGTGAAAGAGTAACAAACATCCATACATCCTCACAAACTTTCACATTTATAATATTAGTAGGATTCCTAAAAGCCTACCTCAATATAAGAGTTTATTTGGATTTTACGTGAATTTTATTGACTAAGTACAAAACTCAATGCTTGTTTAATACAACCCGTGTAGTAATAATAATAACTTCATCTCCACACATCTCACACACGGCCGTCTGATCCCAAACTAGGCAGAGCCTGTACTACGGTAACCAGACTGCTGATAAAGATACTTATATATTTCTAAATACATACATATTATAGATAAATTACACCCAGACACAGAACAAATTACCATGTTCATCACACAATTATTTGTCCTGGGTGGGAATCGAACGCACAACCTCTGGCTCAACAGTCAGGGTCTCTAACCACTAGACCAACAGGCCAGTAGGTATTATCTATGCTCAAATTTACAAAACAACAACTATCTTTGTGGCTGTTATGTTATTATAGTTTTATGATTGAATCTACCCTTTCTAAAGGTCAAAAGTGGTTGTGAATTATAATTTTTTTAAGACACTGCTTAAAACCTTTAGTTGCTTTTACAATCTTTAAGAGAACTCACTAACCTTTTTGGTTAGTGATGTCAGGTATCAAATAAACCTTACAACACTGTTTACATCTGTAATCTTTACTGCAGATAGCAAGTATTGTCTGTCTGATAATAATAAGAATATGCAAATATAATGATGTCATAAGATGTCATTGGAACATAGTAACTTGTAAACACAGCATAAAATATTGCAAATGTAAGGAATTAAGAAAATTTTAAAATACAAGTAAAACACTATGGAGATTTACTATTTATAGTTATATAATTCATGAATTTTTAGTTAACATTAATTGAAACTACACAAAATTCAGGAGACCCTAAACTAAAAATGTTTAATTCATACAAGCAACTATCATACTATTTATATATTATTATTACTAATTAGCTTTATAAGCTAATATATATTGCTTATGAGAATCTGGAAGGGAATCACAAAACATAACCTGTTTTGTTGTTATAATGAAGCCAATGTGTGGTCATGTCTTTAAAGCAGCTAACTAGATTTTTAACAAAAATTGCTAATAATCTTATTTTATAACATATTATTATCATAGATAATAATAATAAATAATAAAATTCATATCACATATGCATAGGTAGCCTTTAATAGGTCTTGAGGTAAACTAGCTTCCGAATAAAAATCTGCATCAGAAGAGGTTCATAGGAATAAAACTCATATCTGCTATTGCACTCTGCTTCCGCATTTAGACTCACAAACAGTCTTTTATTGTATATACTCATACAAAACCGGCAGTAAAGCAATGCTTGTATTGCATTTCGCCGAGTGAGTGTGGTTACCGGAGACCCTTCCCTCTCCCCCTCTTCTCCCCCTACCCGCACTCTCCCTCTTCACCCCCTACCCGCACTCTCTCTCTTCACCCCCTACCCGCACTCTCTCTCTTCCCCCCCTACCCGCACTCTCCCTCTTCCCCTCCTTTCCCTAAATAAAATAAAAAAAGCCTTTATTATTCCATTGGCATGTACATTCGTTTGAGTACTAATGGGTGTGGATATTGTTAGTCCAATATACATGCTGTCTGGACCCCTCTTCGGGTGAAGGCCTCCTCCTGAGATTGCCACTCGTCGCGATTCCTTGTGAGGTTGGGCCAATTACGTGGCCAATGACGGTCTCTATCTCGTCCTTCCACCTTGCCTTTGGTCTCCCTCTGCTTCTTCTTCAATTCTTCTGTCTTCGTCCACCTGTTGTCAGTGTAGCGTGGCACGTGACTGCCGATGAGCTGGCAAGGAAGGGATCCACAGCATCAGTGGCAGGTCCAACAATACTGCTGCCACTTCCCTTCAACCAATTTCGCTCATGGGCAAGGCAATGGACTCGGGAAGCGCACAACAGTCGCTGGGCACATACAAACATACCTGGCTGCAGGCAGTCTAAACTGGTGCTGCCGGAGGTCTCACCACGTTTAACTTGCTGACTGCTAAGCCTCAACCGACTCGACATCAGGATAGGTGTAGGAACCATTACGGACCACCCCTAAACCGGCACCTATACACCATCAATGCGACAGACAGCCCTCTATGCAGAGGATGTCTCAACGCGGAGGAAACGGCTGCCCATATTATCCTGGAGTGCGAGGGAATGGCCACAAAACGGGAAAATATCCTCGCGGGTAGAAACCTGTGAACGCCCCAGGAGGCTCCAATGCTTCTGGAAGGAGCTAGGCTGGCTCAACTAGTCAGCCCTATCTGCACGCATAATGAACCGGCTATAAGTCTAAATGCGGAAACAGAGCCCTACACCAATAACAATACCAATACCAAAAAATTGCAATGGATAGAAAACAGTAGAAATCGTTACAGGAGGCTTTTGCCAGGAGGCACACCGAACTCTGGGACATATAACAAAACACATAAAAGAAACATAACGAGAAGAGGAGTAGTATTATAATAATATACAAAATAAGGAGTTTTGGGCTATAAAGTCATTATTGTTATTATATAATTTTTAGAAAAAAAAAACGTACCTTACCGCAGTCCGGGTTTATTATAGATTAATAGTAAAAGTATAATAATGTATTTTAAATTAGTTAGGGCCTAGCATATTTCTGTTTGGATTAGGGCTATCCAATCGCTTAAATTATTATCCAGGCCAAACTTCGAACTAAGTTTATTCGCTATCTTTTTAATTTGCTGTCTTAGAATATCCCACATGTTTTATTTGTATGGTTACTATTCCATTCCTTTAGGTTGTAGTGTGAATGAAAAGGAGTGTTTACATCAGACTGGTAGAACCTGAGACTTTTAAAGTAACTAACTGCTCATATACTCTCTTGATTCTTCACTACCTAGATATTATAAAACAAAGTCCCCCGCCGCGTCTGTCGGTCTGCTCGCGATAAACTCAAAAACTACTGAATGGATTGGGAACTTTTGGGATTAGGTTTTCACCAATAGATAGAGCGATTCATGAGGAAGGTTTAGGTATATAATTTGTCAAGGTTTTGTGTAAATTGGTTGAAATATGATGATGATTGTTGAAGATGTCTCTGCTACCCGTGTGAAGACTAGTTTTTTTTTTATAATAGGCCAAGTTCAACAAAATTAAAATGCCTCTATAACCACATGGCAATTGTGTTGATTACACTGTTAACTTATAAAATAAATAATAAATTCTGAATAATTACCAGATGATCGGATTCATTAAAAGTTTATCAAATTCAAATTGTTTTATTGTGAATCACAGGTACAGAGGATGTTACACGATTACATTATCAATAAACATGTTTGTTTATCGAGATTATGTCATCGTATATAGACTGGTTTTTCTATGAAGTCAATCTCTTACTTTTATATTTTGTTAGGATAAGGTAGCGATCCAGAACAAGGCTCGCCACTAGAGATATTCTACTACTACTACCACTAGAGAGTTCTCATGTCCACAGACTGTTGAACAGATTTCTTACTTTAACAAAACATTAGATTAAACAGTAACTCTGTCGGTCTCCGTGCCTCTCTCGCGGTGACACTATGAATCATGGTAACGTCACCAGAGCGCGTGTTCTCGAATTAGTGTAGCCACTGCGTGGCAGCCGTCCAATGTAGTTATTTCTTTAAAAAAGCTAGACCTGGTAGTGTACCCTTTGACTTTACTTGGGCTCTTATTTAACAATATTGTATTTCAGTTATTACTGCTATACTGTCATCAGTATTTAACCCCACGCTCTTATATCCACAGTTAACCCAGTAGGTCTATTTCGCATGATGAATGGTTGAAATAATACTCACCTGATTGATATTCCAACCATTCCATCTCCGTCCAGAAGTGCAGAATCTGATAACATCATAACATCGTCATCAATCCTGATGGTGATACTCTACTGATGTGCAAAGTCGTTTGTTATTCTTCTACGCATGACTTAGAAGTCTGTCTGTTATTTTTGGCTTGTGCATGTGATGGTTTAATGTATACCCACCAGTCAAATTACCCTGTTTACCAATTACTGTTAATCTCAGACTTAGTAGAAGTATCCTTAGTTTACTTCTACTAAGTGTGACGAGTCTGCGGGAATCGCAACACATAACTCCGTGAGATAGTTGTCCAGTTAGTGGTTTGTAGATTGACCTCAATACGCCCAGGAAAATACTTTCATTTAACTAGTCACTATAGTTCATGACCTACTTAAGCCTATTACAAAGTCATTCATTTAAAATGCACAGTTCCTACAGCTCAAACAAATCAATGAATGCAATAACTCAGTCCATTTATATTTATTAAGCAGTATACACATACATGCGCGTGTCGATATACAGACGTTGGGCGTTATATATGTGTTAATCCAGGTCTCCAGCTATCTACATACTATAGTTTCATCGCAATCGGTTCAGTAGTTTTTGCGTGAAATAGCAACAAACATCCATATATCCTCACAAACTTTTACGTTTATGATATTAGTAGGAAGAGATGTAGGCCCATGAAGACGGCTTAGCAGATTTTAGTCAATAGTCAACTGCCCCTACCAGGTCAGTGTCGTATTTCTGAGGCTCTTATGGTGGGGTTGGGATTAGGTTGAAATATTGCGAGTCTTCATGGTTATCAGAAACCGTGTATTGGTAACTATACGCGGTTTTCTTTAGGCTGGAGGTGTTACGGTAGAAGGACATTAAGGAGCCTTCAACTTGAGCAGAAGTTTTTGTATCCTACTTCTAGCACCTATTTGCGAAACTAATTTTACTTAATTCGCAAAATACTCTCCATTAAATAACTCCATTTTGATATTTTTTTCAGGAGCCACTCAAAACTTTCGCCACACTTATCGATAACATTATCATTACATATTTTAAAACGAAGTTCCCCCGCGGTATCTGTCTGTCTGAACGCGATAAACTTAAAAACTAACGGAATTTGATACGTTTTTTTAACAATGGACAAAGTGATTCGTGAGGAAGGTTCAGGTGTATAATTCATTAAGGTTTCGTGTAAATTGGCTGAAATATGACTACGATTGTTGAAGATCTTGGTAAAAATCATACCAACCAACCAACCAACATACAACAACAATACAATCATCGTGGGAAAGCCATGCTTCGGCACGAGGTCGGCTCGACCAGAGTGATACCACGGCCTCACAGAAAACCGGCAGTGAAGCAATGTTTCCATTGCTTTTCGTTGAGTGAGTGAGGTTACCGGAGGCCCTAATCCGGGAAGGGTAGGGCCTCCGATAACCTCATTCCTGCCCCTCTCCCTCTCTTCCACCGTTCCCCTACTCCCTTAAAGGCAGGTAGCGCACTTGTGACTATTGAGTTGCAGGTGCCCATGAGCGGTGGTAGTCATTTACCATCAGGTGACCCGTCAGCTCGTTTGCCCCTATAACATAAAAAAAGAGCGTAAACCTATAGGTTTATAATAATACTAGCAACCCGCCTCGGCTTCGCACGGGTAACAGGGACATCTTCAACAATCATCAACATATTTCAATCAATTTACACAAAATTATAACAAATTATACACCTAAACCTTCCTCATGAATCACTCTGTCTATTAGTGAAAACCGCATGAAAATCCGTTCAGTAGTTTTTCAGTTTATCGCGAACAGACAGACACGGTGGGTGACTTTGTTTTATAATATGTAGTGATGCTCTATTTCCCGGCGTGTTGCTAGTTTTTGATAAAGTACGACACTTCACACTTTTTATCATAATAGAGATTGCCTGATGGTAAAATTTCGACCATAAGTCCTTAAGTTTTGAATATTTGGTTTCATATCTATAACCAGTATAACTTGAACTGTGATTGTATAGACATTCCGTAGTATGGCAGGTTAGCATTTATACTGGGTCCCTGTGGCTTTTTGTAACGATTTTCACTCATTTTTCAATTTATGACACAAGACTTGTGACTCTTGAGCTGCAGGTGTCCATGGGCGACTGTAGTCACTACCATCAAGTGACCCGTCTGCTCGTTTACTCGCTATCACATAAAATTGTAGCTTTCTGCATTTCTTCTACATTTTATATGTATGTATAAGAAATGTATAAAGCTATTTGCTTAAAAAGGGGTACAAAGAATTCTCTTCACGTAGGTATTAATATAACGATACTACAGCAATATTTGGAGTTACCTGTTTGTTATTACAAAAAGTGGAGTTGGCTGGTTTTAATTAAGGTATCGATAGATATTCTGAATTAATATGAATTTTTTTCAAGATTTTGCACTGATCGATATACGGGCCTGAGTCCAACACATACACACAGGTTTCAGCCAAATTTTGTCTACGTACAAGACACGTGTTGTTAATTAACGCCTGTGACGTATAGTGTGCCTTGTATCTTCTTTACATAGTATAAAACAAAGTCGCTTCCGCCGTTTGTACGCTTAGATCTTTTAAAGTACGCAACGGATTTTAATTCCGTTGACACCAATAGATAGAGCGATTCAAGAGGAAGGTTTATACGTACAGTTTAATATTGTTTTGTGTAAATTTGTATAATCATATGACGAAAATCGTTCACCACATTAGTATCTACATACATTACACCTTCGGGGCGGATCGCTAGTTATAAACCAACCAACCAACCTAATTATAAACTAATAAAGGGCTGTAATTAAACAAATGCGGGACGTGATACTTGATTATGCTCAAACCATATGGTGTTATCAATATATCAGAAATAGTACTTGGCTTTAAGGCAACAATTATATTTGCCAACTACGTAGAGAATGAATGAAAAACACATGTTATTTTAAGATTTCGGTCTAGAACACTTTAATCCACTGACACAAATTGTAAATTCGAAAGAATATTTTTATTTGCATTTACAAAGCATATAGCATTCGCACAAATTAAATTTTACAAATTGAATTTAAATGCTAATATATTAATATTCTGAGATACACCGAGATGATTTCTATGATCAATTTAGTCCAGTCGGGATAGACATAAAAATAGCCTTAAATAAAAAAATTAGGGGACGCGATTTTTTTTTTTAAATTTCGTGGGGGTGGTTGGAAGTCTACATTTCGATTTTCGGGGCAAGCCCGCCATTGGATTCGCCGTCATCTTGATTTGAAGTTAAATTTTTTCGTTTTTCTGAAATACTTCGTTAATTTGCAACTTTAGAGCAAAAATGGAAGTATCCAAAGTTGTTGGAAATTTAATTTCCCACAAGGTTGGTCATTATAATTTTTACGCTAGGATTAATATTTGCAGAGTTATATTATCAAGATTAATTTTTTTGTATTTAAATGTCTATCCCGACTGGACTAACTATTTTTCATTTAAAATGAAAAAAAAATATACTGCGATAGATTCTCTCGAGAAATAAGTTTCTGTTGCAAAAAAAGCAAATACATCAAATTCTTTTACATTTTTTATTATAATTTATTTATTTCTTTTAAGGAGAGAAAGTTAAGTAGGTAAGTTAAATAATTAAAATATTTACTTGCTACTAGGTAATTTGGTAACCTCATTGCAAGTGGGGGGTAAAAAAGGCAAAATACTAAATAATGAAAAAACATTGTAAAAATGCAGTCAAACAGTTACAAATCATTTTATTATATCATTTATTTACGTAACCTATTTACCTAAATTATTCAAGTAGCATTCATACAATGCTATCAACTATGAAACAAAATTTTATCAACTTTCTCTTATACAAAATAAACAAATGACACCTACACAATAATGATAACAGGAAATAGTATAGATAACAATACGACAATAGATGCAATAATGCCCTTTCACAATCACTTACTATAAACCGTGTTATTCATTCATGCGGGCGTTTGACGAAATTTGTTTCCGAAACGAGAATCACCAGTTTAATGAGCGTATTCGCCCACGTTTAAATTCAGGGTACGCACAAAGCCTCTTTGTTTAGAGAAAATTCGATTTTTATTTTACCCCATAAATTCTTTTATATCATCCACTCTTCGTTTCATCATCATCATTGTTTGATGGAACTATTCTTTAGTCTAAACCTTCAGCATAATACTTAAAATGAATAGTGTCGTAATATTATCTTAACATAAAATGATTTCAAAGGAGGAAGCCTAGTCATGGTTTCACTTTTAGACGTTCGCGTCACTATTTCAAATGTTAAAAAAATTATTGATTTTAATGTGACTTTTCGACCCTAAATCTCTTCTATAGAACTTGGAGTTTGAAATTAAATCTTACAAGGACTAAAACTTGAATCAATGACCGTTTCCATTTTAAGTGAAATGTTGCCATTATATAAAATAAACCATTAATGGTTGAATTCAAATTAACATCGTTTTAAAATAAAATGGTTAAATAATAATATACGTGATAATAATTCGTAATGTCACATTAAAATATATTGCAGTTTAGTAATCTTATTATTTCGTGTATGTAGTCATAGTTTATGTAGTGAATGTATACTTCAGTGTTAGTTTTGCCTTAATTTATACAGGGTATCCCTGTCAAAAACATGATGTCACAAACATTATTAAAAAAAACTAACGTCAGTGTCACAATATTTTCTCGTTGTTGTTATCGTTGTTATTTTTTAACCTAATATTGGCATTTAATTTCTCAATAACCCCAAGTTATGTTACAATATACGTTTACATTTCAGATAATGCTCAGTGCAGCCTTAATAATGCAGTTTATACATATTTGACGCAGCATAAAAAAGTGTGAAACTGATTTTCATACTGAAATGGGCAATGTCCTTTACGTATTGCTTTCGTGCATTTAGACACTGCGCAAAAGACGGACAGTGTACATCAGACAACTTTGCCGCTATCATAGTAGAGCTCCTGTTTCAGGATGAATGGTTTAAAAAAATACCGGCCATAGTATACTTTGTAATACCTATTATAAAAGAATATAGTAAAAGTACAACACATTTGTAGGCAGCAGGCACTCTGAGCGTCGCCGTCGCACGCACGCTGTTATAATTTATTATGAAAGTACATCTTACCTACCTACAGCAGAAGAACAAATCCTATGTTAGTAGGTCACCGATCAACACCGGTGTCCTATAGTTTACTTGGTCGCGCGATTTAATAATCTTACTAATATTATAAAGGTGAAAGTTTGTGAGTATGGATGGATGGATGGATGTTTGTTACTCTTTCACGCAAAAACTACTGAACCGATTGCGATGAAACTTGGTATGTAGATAGCTGGAGATCTGGATTAACACATAGGCTACTTTTTATTCCGATATTCCTATAGGATCGGGACTTACGCGGGTAAAACCGCGGGGCGCAGCTAGTATCTTCATAAAGACAAATTCTTTACTTACAATGTTATTTTTGTTTGAGTCTAAGTTTGCTCTGTCATTTTATGTCGTTGCTTATGAGTATAGATCACGTTTCAGTCTTGTCTCTTTACTTGGTCCTCTGCCCTGAATCACGATATTGATATTAATGCGTTAGATGTATATCATTTACAAATAAATAAATAAGGCAGGATAGATAACTCAGCATTTGGCTCAAGAGACTCAACTGTTTTGCAACTTCTAGTTGACGTTGTCAAGTTGATGTTTTATAGGTTATTTGAGTCACGGCAGTGATTGATTAGCACTTTCTATATAAAATGTCTTGACTCACACAATAAATGTCAATAAACGGGGTTAATGAGGACTTTGGAGAAATAAGTTTTAAATTGTTGTGGGCGTTCACATATCTGCGATAATTATGTTCTCAACTCGTTTAAAAAGTTATGTAAGAAAGTAATCTTTGTCAAGTTTTAAAATCATCGGTACGAAAATATTTAGACTTTATAAGCCTATAAATAATTGATACTAAGTAAATGCGGCAAATCTATGCTTCTATACTAATATTATAAAGCTGAAGAGTTTGTTTGCTTGAACGCGCTAATCTCAGGAACTACTGGTTCGAATTGAAAAACTCTTTTAGTGTTGGATAGCCCATTTATCGAGGAAGGCTATAGGCTATAAAACATCACGCTATGACCAATAAGAGCGGAGCAGTGACCATAAACGCGGGTGAAACTGCGGGGACGGCTAGTAACAGATAAAACCGTTAGATATAAAAATGTTAAGTCTAATAGTGCTATACGTTACAAATCACAAGCTTACTATTAATGTTGTAAGCCTCTGTAGTTAATAGTCACCTTATATTTACTAGCCCTGCCCCGCAGTTTCAGTCACTTTTATTAACCGACTTCAAAAAAGGAGAAGGTTCTCAATTCGTCGGAATCTTTTTTTTTATGTATGTTCACCGATTACTCGATTCTTTTTTTAATTCAAAAGGTATACTTTCCAGGTGGTCATTTAAATTTTATCGAAGTCGGTCGAGCAGATTTTGAAAAATCAACAAATAGCCAAAAATTGTATACATCGATGATATTTTCGTTTACTCCGAAACCTCGCTGTCTCATTAGAGCAGTGCGTTTAGTTGGCCTACCCATATTATATTTAAACAAAATACATCCACTTTCCACTAAAAATTTCAAAATAAAATCAAAGTAAAAATCAAATAAAAAAATATCAAATATCGTGTGACATAATTTATGGATGGCCCCTTATTACAATTTATCATGATTAAGGCACATTGAAGTCGGTGATACTTTTTGTAAAAGGTCGTGAGGTTAAAAAATCTCCTTAACTTTTTCAAGAACTGTGTTATCAACTGAAAAATTCATTCTAACCAAACATGTAGTTATAGAGATAAGCGCGTTGAACCAAAAACAAATTCTTCAGCTTTTATGGTATAAATAAAAGGCAAGTGTTTATATCAAGCAACTGTTTAGCACCTGCGAGAGGCGAGAGAGCTCGAACTACCGGTCTCATTCCGTCGCCTTCTTGTCTAGAACAGGTCCGGGGTTCGGCGAAGTGTCACTTAATGACTGTGAACGATAGACAACCTTTACCTTTGGTTGTATGAGACTAGACCGGCCCCTGGACCGACAAAAACAAATGTTGCCTCACCCCCTGGGCAGAAAAAAAATATTTTGCCCATTTAAACCTATTCTGTATCCAATTTAGAAATAAGCTACTTTCGTTAGGTTTCTCGTCAATGTTTCGGTTGTTCCGCGGTGGTTTTAAGAAAATTGCTGGACGAAGTTGTCGCCACTATTGGATCGCAATCTTGGGCAGCTTGCTTCATGCTAACGCCACTTCAAACACGACTGATATAGAGGCAAAGCAGTATATTTACAGCTACCAATTACTCCTGACACTAAATCCATCCAAAGGTTGTCTGGTAGAGATCGCTTTTAACTATAAAGGCTGATCACACATATCAGTGAAGTCACAGTTCCGCCACAGTTCCGGCACAGTACCGGCACCTCTCAGTGTCGGTGACGGCACTGTCACTGAGAGCACTGTGCCGTCACTGGCACTGATAGGTGTGAATGCGTTCATAGAGAATGTTTGAAAGAATAATTATTACGGTGGCGGTACTGTGCCGGTACTGTACCGGAACTGTGACTGCACTGATATGTATGAATCGGTCTTAAGACCGCCCATTGTACCTAGCATTAAAATTAAATTTAAAATCTATTGTAAGTTTATATGGTGTACAATAAAGAATATTCTATTCTATATTTAAGCAAATAGAAAAGTTTTTACCTTTTCCATTTACACTCGGACTGGAAATCTGGAAACATAATTAAGGTGTTAATGGACTGTTACTATTTATAACGAGGCCAGAACAGAGTTAAATTGACATTTATGACACAAAAAATGTCCAGTAGATTACTACTGCTTTGAAATCTCTAGCTCCCAGTTTCCCAAAGGCATTGTTGTTTAAGCGTTTTGCCTGCTTTGAGAATATTACCGTATTATTATTGACAACTTCTATTTGCTAGTAATATATTATAGTAATATATTATATGTAATAGATTATTTCATACTTGTCTAAGTGATTGGTGGATGGTTGAAAAGATTGTGAGTTTGAAGTAATAGCTGTGCTGTTCTTTGTCCACCAGGTACGGAGAAAGAAAAAGGGCAGCTTGGCGTCGGCAAATCTTGTTTGTGCAACAGATTTGTGCGCATGCACGCCGACGACTACAATGTGGACCACATCTGCGTGCTGAGTCAGGTAAAAGATAGATAATATTAATATATTTTTAAAGAGGTAGGGTAGAAAAAGATTTTTGCTTGAATTTACCATCAAGCTGTGTGCTTGAATTTACCACCAAGCTGTGTGCTAGTTTGCCAACTAAGTTGTAGAAAAATAAAAATTTGACAAGTACGAGTCTGATTCGCGCATCCAGGATTCCATAAGCAAACTTGTATGTAGATAGTACGTCTATCTTAGGAATCTATTCTTGAAGGTTTTTGCGTCTTTTGCGAAAGACAAACTTAACTTTGGACTTCTAAAAATACTCTCGCATATGTATGTGTTAAAGAAAAAAAACTGCGTGCACACAATCGGCAAAAAATAGTTAAGTATGCTTGAGATATAGAGTTGCCAGTGTAATATTTTTATTTTACCAGTAATCGGGATTGTACCTTTAAATATTTGCGTGTAATCGGCGTGGAAGTTATTGTTAGTTGGCTAGTGGACTACAAAGTAAATAATATCGAGGTTACTTGGTTAGTGGACTATATAGTAAATAATATCGAGGACTAATCTGAAATAAATTTCCTAATCTAGTTCTATTAAGGTATGTACTAAAAAGTCTCACAGTCATCGTTGAAGTACGACTATAGTCGATATTAGGTATACCTAATATCGTGCTCTGTGGCTGTTTCAACTCGTGAATTAAACTAAAGGGCGTCGTTAATTAATCTCAATTGGGTTACTCATACGTGTTTTTAAAACAGTTGCATCAAAACAAAACGTGAAAACATTTAGGGTGGTATGTTTACTGCTGAAGACTTATTTGCATCAACATGTTGTGTCAACAGTCACAGTTGACATCAAACAGCAACCGTACAACCGTAGCAAGTACAACTTTATACAGAATTTTACAGAAAGGAATGTCAGGATTTGTCCAAAAATGTCGGCATAAAACGAAGAAAATAATTAAAAATTGACAGGAAAATTGTTGTTTAGAAATGTGCACCCACACTAGCAAAATCATTCTCCGAAAAAAAAAAACTTTTTTAAACCGTTTTTCGGGTTAATCAACAATTTTTTAGCACCTTGTATGTGTATACTGCGAGCGCTCACTGTCAATGATTCCTCATGCTATCATTATTGCACATGCCGTATTTTTGTGCAAATATTTTTGATATACAACCAAATTAAAAGCAACTTGCTTTTAGTTTGGTTCTTAGGTTCCTGGTGTTTTTGTTGGTTTGCGTAAATGTTAGCTTCTATCACATCAGGAATATCTTTAATATTCATATTTAATATACTCCGAATAAAAGTACCCTTTAGTTTACTTCATTTTATTGCGATGGGTAGCAATTTAGTCGTACAAAGGTAAATATTAGTAGGTTTAAAATAAGGAACATTTTAGTTTATACAGTGTTTGAGTCCAATTCTACCATGTACTACTAAGAGCTTTAAAGTCCTTTTGCAAGGGAGAGCAAACTTCATTTTGCTTTACCTTATACAGATTACCTTTGTTGTGTTCGTTTTGTGCACATTTTCAGGCGAAAACCCATATGAAGCGGACCTTCTGACACAATGCGTGCAATCACGAAGCTTATTTCCATACATAAATTAGTTTCTGTATTCTCAAAGCTAAGCTAATGAAAAGACCTTAGTTTAAATAATATTACGCTATTTCATTTGTATCTTAAGCAGATTTCTTATTCCAAAAACTATAAGATGGTACAATGGTTTAGGGCAGGGGTCGGCAACCTGTGGCTCTCTCGATGTAAAGTTGTGGCTCTCCAGTTCCATATGTAAAAAATTTTTATTTACTATCAAAACTCTTAAAACCGTGTAATTGAGTAGTATGACTGAGATTTTGAATTACATTTTGATTCACTTGTTTACCTAAAAACTGAAAAAAAGGCCATCCAATTCCTTTTACGGTGAACAACATTTTAATTACAATTTTTATCCGCAACAACCCTCAAATATTTTTTATGATGACTAAAAAAAATGGTCAAATTTATAGAGGCGCCACTTGTATTTACAAATTTAATTGGCTCTTTAAAATTGTGAAATATTGTATATTAACTTTTGGCTCCTCTGTCTCAAAAGGTTGCCGACCCCTAGTTTAGGGGTTTATCACGCCGACTGCCTCTGTATCAAATATGGTGACATCTATCTCCTGTTGATGATGTATAATTCATACATAATTACTGCAAGTCTATGTGTTCGCAGTGCGCGTCGCGCGTGATGATTTTTCGATACCAAAGACTCGGAACTCAAAGGCTCATTACACAAAAGACATGCAGAAATGGTTTAATATTTTTACTTACTTCTTTTCAGTCTGACTTCAGCGGTCGAGTAGTGAACAACGACCACTTTTTGTACTGGGGCAGCGTGCAGAAGGAGAATGATGAACTGGAGTACAGGTTCGAACTCGTCGAACAGACTGAGTTTGTGGACGATGCGTGCTTCCAGCCGTTTAAAGGTATTTGAATTTTTTTTTATATATATACCTATTACCCTGGTTTACTAAATTGCTATTGGGACCATTTAATCTAGGATTACGCACAAATATAAGCATCAAGCTCTACCTACTGTAAGCGAACAGATGGCAGATTAATTAAAATCTTTATCACTACATATTATAAAACAAAGTCCCCCGCCGCGTCTGTCTGTCTGTTCGCGATAAACTGAAAAACTACTGAATAGATTTTCATGCGGTTTTCACTAATAAACAGAGTGATTCATGAGGAAGGTTTAGGTATATAATTTGTACCCGTGCGAAGCCGGGGCGGGTTGCTAGTTATAAATAAAACAAAGTCGCTTCCGCCGTTTGTACGCTTAGATCTTTTAAACTACGCAACGGATTTTAATTCGGTTTACACCAATAGATAGAGCGATTCAGGAGGAAGGTTTATACATATAGTTTAATATGGTTTTGTGTTAATTTGTATAATGGTGACGATAATATTGTTTACCACATTAGTGTCTACATTACACCCGTGCGAAGCTGGGGCGGGTCGCTAGTTAAATTTAAATTCAGATTTTCATAACTGACACAACTGACCATATGATTAAATAATTTCATAGTACCTTCATGATAACTAGAGAGATATGGAAAATGATGTGTCCATTTTAAGGCTACAAATGTAAAGTGCGTAAAGTAACAGCTGGATATTATTATACATATAGTCGTTATCTATAGAGATCTCATCTCATCTCTTGATCGTGGGAGAGCCATGCTTCGGCATATATGGGCCGGCTCGACCGGAGTAATACAACGGCCTAACAGAAAACCGGCGTGAAGCAATAGTGAGTGAGGTTAGCAGAAGCATGGCATAACCTAACCCCCCTTCCCCTACTCTCACCTTAAAGGCAGGCAATGTACTTGTGACTCTTGAGTTGCAGGTGTTCATGGGCGGCGGTAGTCACTTACCATCGGATGATCCATCTGCTCGTTTGCTCCCATCCCATAAAAAAAAGCTCAATGGATTTTATTAAAAAAGTAGGAGCTACTTAGTACTTAATCCATCTTTGCAGAATGTAGCTTTTTAACACACAATGTTTCTTGTGTGCCATTTGTGTTTGCAAATAAGTTTAACACAATAAGCAGTATTAAATGTACTTAATCTGACGACTGGCAATATCAATTCTGCCCCTTGAAATACATTTTGCCAACAAATGTTTTGATGAAACCTATGACTATCATCAGTACCCATATCACTACATATTATAAAACAAAAGCCCCGCCGTGTCTGTCTAGCTGTTCGCGATAAACTTAAAAAACGAATGAACGGATTTTCATGCGGGTTTCATGTTTCACCAGTAGATACAGCTATTCATGAGGAAGGTTTAGGTGTATAATTTGTTAACGTTTTGTGTAAATTGGTTGAAATATGATGATGATTTTTGAAGATGTCTCTACTACCCGTGCGAATCCGTGGCGGGTTGCTAGGTTAATATAGATTACATTTATCACAAGCTTGAGTTGACACACTCCTCACCTCACCTTTATCATATTAATATTCTGAGCAATAGACACTTTATAATAATTTATTTCTAATCCATGGCTATAAAAGTGATTTATTCTACATAAAAATGTCCATTAAATACACTATCTACTTATAAAACACCGGCTATTAATATTTGGTTAAAAGGAAGTAGTTTTTGTATATAACTATACAGTCTGGATATTTCTAATACATCTTTTTTTTTTGTTTTTGTTAGTTTTTTATTTTTAAAAGACAACTCCCGCATTAGGAATTACTCCTGTGTCGCGGGAGACTTTACAAACATACAAACAACGGACACAAAGAACACCCAGACTCTGGTGGGAATCGAACCCACGACCTATGGCATAGCAGTCAGGGTCACTAACCACTAGGCCAACAGGGCAGTCAAGATCAGTCAAGATATCTCCTTTGTATACAACAAAGAGAAAAATTTTAAAATCTGTTTAAGAAATAATTTTCCTTATATTTCTAATAATGTGTTGTTGTTGAATGTTTAATTGTTTTATCTATTCACTGGTGTGGATTTAGTTATACATTAATAATAGCAATGTTTAATTGAAAATACTAATTGTTATATTGTGTTATTATAGGCTTTTAAACTGTTATGGTTGGAGTTTCTTGCCTGTTCTTCTCCACAGGATCTATGTATTGGAACAGGCAACTAGCTTCACGACTGACTTAGTCTGACTACTACTCCTGACAATTCAATAATACCTATAATGGGTTCAATTAAATTAAATGATTTTGATTTGATTTGATGTTGATGATAATTTGAAAAGGGGTACAAGGAATTCTCTTAACGTATTAATATAATAGATAACAGAATAATTACTTTGTCTTATTAACCAACTTCAAGACGTAAACTAAAAGGTTTTCCATACCTCATATGCTTTTTTAATGTATTTTTTTTAAAATAAAGAATACTAGCAACGTGGGTCACACATTACTAGTATTCTTGTTAACCCCTCCAGCTAAGCTAAACGCTTGTGTTAGGAGTGGGTTCACGTCGGTAGTGCACTGGGTGGAGTTCGAACCCGCAACCATTTGATCGCAAGTCCGATTCTTAGCCATTACGCTTCCGCCGGTTTCATAATATCTTGGCAGCTTCTATTGTATGGAATAGATATGCTTATAAGAAGACGCCGGGACCACTTTCGATTTATATCGGTAATATCAAGTCTCAAAGAACGCAGAAAGTCAGTCAGAATACAATATTAAACTATACGTATAGTCGTATAAACCTTCCTCTTGAATCGCTCTATCTATGTCTGTCTGTCTGGTTAGGCACTATCACGGGTTCGAGTCTCTTCCTGAGAGTTGATATTTCTTAGGGTAATAATTACTTAAAATCTAGTTTACGCGCATAAACTAGACTGATTCGCTAAATTTAATTATATTTAAATTTAGCTAATCAGTGTAATATAAGCATTTTAGTTAGATTTAATAAAATACACACAAAATCAGTATTTAAATTAATAAATACATTATATAAACTACAATTTCTAGAGGTTATTAGCAATTTTGTATTAACGGACACAAGCACCTGTTGTGCATGCAGCCTCAAAATTGTTCAATCACTGTCGCTTCGAATGTATGAGGTTGCAATTACTGAATCCAGGTTTTTCTTAGAGTTTATGTATTCCTAATTATGGCAATTCACACGGCTTATTACCGCAAACATTCGCGATGAAACTGAAATCAACCTTCTTCTAAAACATTCAGGTTGATTTTACTTTGACCGATTATCATATTATAATTATGAAGTGAAAGTATAAGAAAGATGTTTTTATATTATGTCAGTAGACACTTTATCTTATGTTAGCTAACTATAATTAAAACGAATTTATTCACTTTTTTCTAGTCGGCAAGACTGAAGCTTACATAAAGAGATGTGTGGCCACGAAGTTGCAGTCAGCTGAAAAGTTGATGTACGTGTGTAAGAATCAGCTGGGTATTGAAAAGGAGTATGATCAGAGGCTGATGCCTGATGGCAAGCTGGCAGTGGATGGCTTTCTTTGTGTGTATGACGTCAGTCTCGTGCCAGGAAGGACTTGGGAGAAGCAGGTGCGTCACCATGTTATATTTTGTTGTTATACACACACACTCACTCGTTCACTCACTCACTCACTCACTCACTCACTCACTCACTCACTCACTCACTCACTCACTCACTCACTCACTCACTCACTCACTCACTCACTCACTCACTCACTCACTCACTCACTCACTCACTCACACACTCACTCACTCACTCACTCACTCACTCACTCACTCACTCACTCACACTCACTCACTCACTCACTCACTCACTCACTCACTCACTCACTCACACAATAAACTTGCATCTAAAAACAATAAATACGATTGAGACATGTGTGCCTCACGTGCCTAACGAATAGGATCTGGTTCAGTATTTGCTAGACATAGCGATGGTTTTTCAACTAGACTAGGTTTTTCAGCAAAAAAAAAGTTGTTTGTCTGTAAAGTCGGTTTACGGACGATAATTTTTTGAAAACTCTGGTTAAAAACATTAATTTTTAAGTTTCAAATATTATTTACAGTATTTGCAAATGTAATTTAAATAATTTGTTTAAATATAATCACGAACAATTAGTTGCAGAAATAAACTGAAATTAAATCAATGTCAATAAACGAACGCTTAGGCCATCGTGCCTCTTTATCGCTTGTTCCGCGCTCTCGCTTGCACGTTCGGCTCAGGCGGAACGTGACAATGAGTCATGCTTTTTCGTGCGTGCCGGCTGCACGCTTTCATCGATTTATAAGACGCGACAATGAGTCACGCTTTTTCGTGCGTGCCGGCTGCACGCTTTCATCGATTTATAAGACGTTATCACGTCAAAAATAATTAATTGCTACCCTTTCTTTATTACAGAATGAAGTCCTTGCAGCAATCCTCCAAAACATCCTCAAACTCAAAAAGCCAGTTGTCCTCGTCACGTCCAAAAATGACGAGGCCTGTGAGCAAGGGGTTCGGGAAGCTGAACGCTTAGTTCAGCGTAAGGAGTTCAAAGGGTCCATCCCTATAGTAGAGACGTCCAGCCATGATAATGTCAACGTGGATCAGGCTTTCTTCTTGTTAGCCCAGATGTGCGACAAGTCGAAGGCTAGGATTAAGGTATGTGAACATTTTTTGCCAAAATTTGCTACCAAAGTCATATTATCAATGTCCCTTGGGGTCGGCGCAATGTGTAACTTTCCGAAGGGTTTTGGCTGCTTTCTTTTATGGCTGGCCGTCTGACAACTGAACTGGCAACTGAACTTGGGAATATAGTCTGGGAAGGTAGTCTGGGAATGTAGCCTGGAAAGTACTCTGGGAATGTAGTAGTAGTTTTAAGACGGGAAAGAAGGAAGAAGGTAAATTTATAAAAGGAAAAATGTGTATGGAGAGGAACCTAGGGTAAGGGATACCTCAAGTCTCGGATGGGGAACAGGACTAAGACTCATAGCTCGCAGAGGTCGGGGTCGTAAAACTGAATGTCCTGTATTTCCTGTGACTGCAGAAGCTACTAGGACAGGAACACCAGCTGGCTATAAAATTCCTATATAAGATAAATTAATGCTCTTGAATGAGGACACGTACCTAATATGCTTTTTATTTATATTGCACAAATTCTCATCAGTGATGGAACCAAAACAAAACCCTTTATGCAATTAATCTAATGGATCTGACTTTATTGTTGATAGTTAGACTGTGTAATTAACTTTCTAAGTATATTAAGCAGATATTCGAAGTAAACTAGCAAAGAACGGTCTTTGCAAAATGTTGGTGCTGTCTGCAGTCACTGTTATTTCGGTTACTTCCACCGAACACCAATTAATAGACTCGCAACCGCCGCGAAATTGTCCAGTATGGTATATTAATCAAACTATATTTTAATAAATATCCATTAAACTATTATATTTATTAAACTATATGTCGAACCAAACTAATTTCATCTTATGCTACTATGGTCCAGAAGCTTTCTTCTCCACCTGTGGTCAGAACTTGCATAAGGCCTGGCTTTCTTCATAATTATCTTCCTTCCGAGAAAAACTATATTCGTTATAGTAGCTTATAGGACAAGCAGCAGCCCGTCTGCTGCTTGTCCTATAAGCTATCAGCAGTGAATGTAACCACAATAACTTTTTTTTTAATTTTAGGTAGCCAATTATGCAGAGGCGTTACGAATAAGAAGGGAGACGTTAGACTTCGTGACCGAAGCCTTTACCCAGCTTATCAGAATGCACGTGCAGGATCATAAGTGAGTTTAAATGACGTACTGTTTATGTCGTGCTTAGGACATTCTGCAATGGCTACATATTCGCCTGAGGAAGGGGGTACAGGCTGCAGTCCAATCAGATTAAATATCGCGGCTCAACAGGATTTATGTTCGAATCTCTGGTAATTTTTTTATACGACAAAGTTGCCAAACACGCCACTGTTGTTGCAAACGTTGAGATTAAACCTCGCGGCTTAGCAGGATTTATGTTCGAATCTCTGGTAATTTTTCCATACGACAAATTTACCAAACACGCCACTGTTGTTGCAAACGTTGAGATTAAACCTCGTGTCTTAGCAGGATTTATGTTCAAATCTCTGGTAATTTTTCTATATGACAAAGTTGCCAAACACGCCACTGTTGTTGCAAACGTTGAGATTAAACCTCGCGGCTTAGCAGGATTTATGTTCAAATCTCTGGTAATTTTTCTATATGACAAAGTTGCCAAACACGCCACTGTTGTTGCAAACGTTGAGATTAAACCTCGCGGCTTAGCAGGATTTATGTTTGAATCTCTGGTAATTTTTCCATACGACAAAGTTGCCAAACACGCCAATGTTGTTGCAAACGTTGAGATTAAACCTCGCGGCTTAGCAGGATTTATGTTGGAATCTCTGGTAACTTTTCTATACGACAAACTTGCCAAACACGCCACTATTGTTGCAAACGTTGAGATTAAACCTCGCGGCTTAGCAGGATTTATGTTGGAATCTCTGGTAACTTTTCTATACGACAAACTTCCCTAACACGCCACTATTGTTGCAAACGTTGATGACACTGGTGTTCACCATTAGGTGAGGTAGGTGCTTACTTGCCAAGCTTTAGGACATATATTAGCGTATATAAGATTATTTTACGCTCCTGCGGTGTGGACTCCTATGGAGTGGCATGTACAACGAAGTATGGCGGAATGTTGAAATCGATATTTTTAATATTAGTGTACCTACGCTGAAAAACCGCTTGTGTAAACTTGTACACATACTATTTTGAACTATCCTAGATATATCTGTTTTGCTGTTTACTATTATTATTTTTGGTATATTTTTCTCTTTATTAGCGAAAACTTGTAACTGGCCTTCTGACCTTTTAACGATCTGCAGTCCTCTCATTGTCTTATGGAAATAAATCGTTACAAAAAAATCTAATTTAGCTTTCCTTGCGTGTTAACGCGTTTGCGTGTTAAATCAGGAGTTCTTTATTTAGTTTCGTCTGTGTGCGTGTGCGTCAAACGTGTGGCTTTACTTTCGACAAGCAGAACAGGATCGACAATGTTCGGCTGGATATTCCGCGGCCAGATATCCGGCTATCAAGCGTTAAGGTTGACCGGATGTCCGGTATCCGGCCAAAAAGCTACCCGTTTCATCTCTAGTGACAATCACAAAATAAAGTAAACATTTAACACTTTTGTGTTCTAGTCATTATATGGTACAAGGGGATATTTGTTTCCTGTACAATGAGTTTTCTATTTTGCACTGTTGGTAATAAAAAGTGAATTTCTATTTATTTTCAGGGAAATGTGGTCGGCAGCTAGCAAGAGGTTGTGCAATTATCCGGAGTGGATTAAGTTTGTTCAGCAATTTGGAAATGATGGGACTCAGGTATTTAAATTGATTACAATTTACATATTTATTTATCGTATTTTTATTTATTATTTATTACAGTGAAAACCGGTATCTTTTATAACCACTGCCTGGTTATAATTATGTATTTATACGGGAATTAATGCGATCATGAAATAGGTATTACATATCTGAATTCCCTTTTTTTTCTTTTTCTCGTGTGGAAACCCCCACGGGTCATCACCTCACCATGGCTATTGGTGAAGTGGTATGTCGGAATCGAACCGACTAAAACCACAATTTGTTCCGTCACAAGTGAGTCTATCGCAAGGGACTCGGGTACACCCTAGGAAGGAAGTCCCCGAGAACATATCTGAATTCCCTGACGTTTTGACAGCGTTGCACTGGTACTGGTATGTAATACCTATTTCGTGATCGCGTTAATTCTCGTATAAATACATAATTGTATCATGGAACGCCAAAGTTAAAAAAACACTGGTTTACATTCGTTCTTAGCCCAAACTGTACATAAAATGTATGTTAAGGGGACAGAATTAAATTCAGCTTATCGCCTAAATGTTTACTACATACATATATACATACATATTATAAAACAAAAATCCCCGGCCGCGTCTGTCTGTCTGTCTAAAACTACTGAACGGATTTTCACGGGTTTTCACCCATAGACAGAGTGATTGATGAGGAAGGTTTAGGTGTATAATTTATTAACGTTTTGTGTAAATTGGTTGAAATATGATGATGATTGTTGAAGATGTCGGAAAAAATCATGCCCGGGTAGTAACCCGTGCGAAGCCGGGGCGGATTGCTAGTTTCAAATATTTAAGTAATTTAATTTATTTACAATCATCATTATCACATTAATATCATACAAATTAAAAAGTGAGTTTATTATAAAAAAGGAAACGTTGATATGGTTGGAAATGTCAAATACAGAATAATATCTTCAATATAAAGTACAAAAAAGTCAGAATATTAAAAAAACTCAGAGTAAATTCATTAAAAAAAAATTGTTGTAAATTTCAAATTGCAAATATTGTATGATGTCAGGTGGTGTTTCGACGTCACATCCGAAGACTGAAGGAGGAGCGGTCAGCTAAGAAACTCCGCAAGCAGCTCGCTAAATTGCCACAGATTTTGTCCAGAATGCAACTACCCACTGAGGATTTGCAAGAGAGGTGTGTATTAAGAAAATCTATTCGTCCAAATCCTATGTGCTAACAATACTAAGCTACATCGTTTGGTTAAGACAGACTCGGATACGCTGTTTTCGCGAATAGACCTTTGTCTCTTGTTATCTATTTGGATGTTATCACCTTTTTGCCCTTTTACCAATTTAATTTGGGGTCGGCGCAATGTGTAGGTTATTAATTATTTTTTAACATAAAAACAACACCTTTGGCTCTTAGGTTATGAATTGTTTCTTTTATAGCCGCCGCCTTCTTGCCAACCCTTTTTGGGAATGTAGTCGTTTTCAGATGGGACAAAGGAAGAAGGTAAATTGGGGTAAGAAAAACATATAGGGCGAGGGAGCTAGGGTAAGGAATACCGCAAGTCTCGGATGGGGATTGGATGTGATTTATCATTTACTTAAGTAAAGGGTTTTGTATAGGCACAATATTCACTAATAGGCTGAATTTGGAGTATTTTAGTCCTGCTGATATTCGGGTAGAGAGTATTTACTTATTTTGTTTGGGATGCTTACGGCTTAAACAGTGTTAAAATAAAATACGTAGTAGCAGATGCCAATTACAAGCTTCCACATTTAAAGCCAAAATGCTTAAACTAATCATCTTAAGATATACATAATATAAATAGATATGCCCAGTTTAAGATCATTTAACTGCTCATAAAATCTCTAGTGAGTGAACTCTTAGCGGCTCTAATACTACCTGCGAATAAATCAAAGCAGTTGTCTAAATTTAGATCATTAAATCGATGGCAACAGCGTGGTAGGAAGCAAATTTTTCTAAACTGAGAGTGGCTGAGTGGGATGTGAAGTGTATATGAACGTGTATATGTTCTATTTAAAAGACATTGTAAATATTAATATACTATTTTCAGTGACTGGCCTATGGTAGTCCGCCAACTCCGTACGCACCGCGACTTCTCGGTGTACTTCAGCGAGGGCCGGGCGCACGACTCGGGTTCCGAGTCAGGCTCGGAGCTGGACAGCCCGCTGGCTATAGACACTACGCTAAGAGTTGGCGAGCGGGCTAGGTACCAGGTAAATATCCCCTACATTTATTTAGTCCACCAATCACCTCTAGTCTCAGTCCATTACTTAATTATTTCAGTTCTTTTAAATTATTCTTCCATTCAGGCTGGCCTGTTGGTCTAGTGGTTAGTGACCCTGACTGCTAAGCCAGAGGTCGTGGGTTCGATTCCCACCCGGGACAAATAATTGTGTAATTTATCTATAATATGTATGTATTTAGAAATATAAAAGTATGTTTATCAGCAGTCTGGTTACCATAGTACAGGCTCTGCCTAGTTTGGGATCAGGCGGCCGTGTGTGAGATGTGTGGAGTTATTATTATTTGTATAGTTATTATACAAGAATAAAAGCAAACGGATAAAAAATTCCAAAAGGCAAGAAAGTCGACTTTTAACGGTAAAATGCACACATCGCCTCCCGGCAAAAAAAGTGTCATAACACCAAAACAGCTATTTCGAGAAGACACGACTTTTATGCCTGTGAATTGAACGAAACAGCTCAGTGAAAAATGGAACTTTGTTCCCTTTTTCACTGAGCTAATAACGATATTTTTACAGCTGACCAAATGCAACATTTGCTATTTAAATCTATAAAAATGTTAAACGTACCTAACATGTGATATGACACTTTTTTTTTGCCGGGAGGTGATATAAAAAGCCCTCGCCTGGTCGATAAATGGGGTTTATTACTATACAAAAAGGTTCTTGTCTAATAGACATATGTCACAAGTTACTTAATATTTTGTTTATTCCAGACATTGGGACAGTCACAGAAGATTCCATACGAAGTTCTGGAGTCAAACGAGGCGGCAGCTGTATTCAAAACATTCTTACACGAAGCGCAAGAGGAGCATAGAAATTACGAGTAAATTATTACTTACCAAAACGCATGTGATGTTGAACGGTTAACGGTTTGTTTGTACGAATATCACTCAGAAACTACTGAGTCTATTGATTTTGATAAGGTTCTTTTGTGATGATTAGTTTATGGTTCTATGAGAAACCGGAGAAATAGTAATAAATACGAGACGCATATTTTGTCATAAAAGTAACATCTGTCTTTGCAAACTGTAACCATTTATTTGATAAAAATCGTTGTACAATATTTTGAGCACTTGTGGAAAGATTTCTGTAACTAAAAATATATAAAAAAACCGGCCAAGTGCGCGTCGGACTTGCGCATGGAGGGTTGCGTAAAATATTTTTATTATGTGATGTAACTAAAAATTTACGGTTTTCGCAATTTTTCCTTTATTTGTGCTATAAGACGTTGCTTCGTACCAAATTTCAAGATTCTAAGTGCACGGGAAGTACCCTGTAGGTTTTGATTCTCTTGCGAGTGTCGAAAATTTGCGGAAATTTGCGGCATAAACGGCTGTATCTTTTGATTGCGTAGACTTAGGCCCGTCGGCTCGTTTGCCCCCTATCCTATAAAAAAAAAAAAATCTTTTATTTTTAATTTAGATGGTGCCAACAATTCAAACGATTATTGGAAGAGACTGGCTATGTGACACCTGGCAAGCAATTGTCAGAAGTGCGAGTACTGCTCATGGGTCGGGAGTGCTACGAGGCCTTGTCTGAGGAACAGCAGCAGAGGGTCTACGATCAGCACCAGAGGCAAATACAGAGACGCGCCAAGGATAATTTTCAGGTATCATCAACAACTATGTTACTTTCAGTATCATGAAAGTCTTTATGATGTCGCCTTTTCCTTGAAGTATCAATCAAATATATCGCTCGTTTGCGACAATAGCGACATAACTAAAAAATATTGATTTTAGAGAATGGCAATGTTTTGTGATTTCCGCTAGAGTATTTTGTTCTAAATTGTCGCTTTCTCACGAACGTTAGCACGAAATCGGCGTTGCATCTTTGTTCACCATAAAATATCAAAGATTTATGATCGTTTGGCATACTTAGTTCAATTCGACTGAATTTTCAATTATGTCGATATTATCGCAAACGAGCGACTCTTGTTAATCTTTCATAAACTTACTTTGGAATTGTACTACTACTGTAGGGTACAAGTATAAAGATACTTTAATTCGGCTTCGGAACTACGTTTGGTAAACAGTGTATAATGGAGATGAGGGGTTTCCACTGACTTAGTCGTTACTTATTGCGTGAAAAAAGGCAAGGTGTGTAAAGTGACTATTATAATTTATGAGCAATCGAATGGTAGGAAAAATAATGGAATGAATTCTGCTGTGATGGCTGCCTTATCTATTTTACCAGAATTTGAAGAAGATCACATATAAAGTCACAAGTATTACCAATTATTATAAGTGTTTATGAAATAATCTTTCGTGCGGTTTTAGCGGTTTTCTTTCGTGATACTAGGCTCACGAAAGAAAACCGCTAAAACCGCACGAAAGATTATTTCATAAACACTTATATAATTGGTGATACTTGTGACTTTCGTGAGCCTAGTTGCATGCGCACATAATATAACTTGAAGGTTATTTCGGTCTATTGTATGACGTCGTTGGGTATGGCGCCATTGCGTGAAAGATCTGTCTGCCTTCGCTCTCTGTCTTGACCACGACCATGGGGAGTTTCCAAAGAGGAACAAGGAAGGATATTGGAAGTGACGTAAGCTCATCCAAATTGTGTATCAATAAAGTATTTATATTCTGTTAGTGTCATCCTTACTTAATAATATTACAAATGCGAAAGTAACTCTGTCTATCGCCCTTTCACGCCAAAACGACTGAACCAATTTAAATGAATTTTGGTACACACATAGTCTAGAGCCTGAGAAAGGACAAAGGTTACTTTTTAATGCGAAAAAAGGGGTGTAAGGGGTTGAAAGGTGGGGATGAAAAGTTGTATGGAAGTATCGTCTAAATGGGCTATCCAATACTAAAATAATTTTCAATTCGAACCAGTAGTTCCTGACATTAGCGGGGTCAAGCAAACAAACAACCAAACTCTTCAGCTTTATAATATTAGTATAGATAAATAAAAACTACTATCGGGCATAATAAAATCTTGGTAACTAACTAGTTATCAACATCGATAAAATACATATAAACGTCTACACTTAGGCCTTCTGAGTTGTCTTAAAAACGTTTTCATTTTTTTCTATAGGAGTTGTTATTGGAACATGCGGATCTTTTCTACCATTTCAAGAGTATATCGCCAACGGGTACAATCACGCAAGAAGACATCAAAGAAATAACTGACGTACTGCAAGACGACTTTAGGTGAGTGTTAGAACTGAAATAACCATCACGTGAACCCATGAAACTTAGTGTCAATTAAGCTATGGTAGTGTAATGGCTGAGGGTTGGATTTGCTATCGAATGGTTGCAGGTTCGAACCCCACCAATACACTATCGACGTGAACCCACTACTGACACAACTATTTAGTATAATAACAAGAATGCTAGTAACGTGTGACTTACATCACTAGTGCCCAGGTACGGTTGTTAAGGCCCCCCGACATAAAGGGAGAAGGAACTTGCATATTACATAGTAATCGGCGCGAGAACATTCATTGCGCGATCCAGGATTAGTTATACTCCGTAGTTCGGTGTGTCTTCGATAGATGTCATTGAAGTATATTTTCGTTGCATGTGGATGTCGCCGCACTAGTTTTTTTTTAGCCCTCGACACCAAAAGAGGAGTGTTATAAGTTTGACGTATCTGTATGTCTGTGTATCTGTGTGTCTGTGTATTTGTATTTTTGTATATCTGTAGCATCGTAGCTCCCAAAACGAATGCACAATTTAAGTGCGTTTTTTTTTTGTTTGAAAGGTGACTTGATCGAGAGTGTTCTTAGATATAATTCAAGAAAATCTGTTCAGCCGTTCGAAGATCATCCGCTCTTTTCTAATCGTTGAAGGGATTTTCGAGTCGGGGGTTTTAAATTTATGACTATTCAAGAGTATTTACTAAGTACCAATGTTGGCTACACATTGCTAGTATTAATGAAATAAAAAAGAAAAAAAAAACACCATCCACTATTTTTTTTTGTGTGTAGGTACAAAATGTTAGACCGCATGGAACAAGATAGGAAGCTGATGCTGTTTCAACACTTGGGCTTCGTGCACTGTCCGATGCGCGAGCACTGTCCAGCAGGTTCCAATTGTTTAGACGCCACATTGCCTGTTATACTCAACACCAGAGTCGGGTGAGTTCGATAGAGAATATATTTATATGCATAACGTGTGACGTAATATGTGGTGATTTCAAAATAAACTCTTTCCTGAGTGGTATTCATATGTATAAAGGATATACGGTTTTGCTCACGTGTGTATTTCGAGGGTGGTCGACTAGCCATTGCAGCGTCTGACACCGTCCCACAGTATGAAAAATGACCTAAAAAACGGTCATCCCCTTTTTATTTATTCATTCGATAAATAAAATGGTTTTAAATGCACGAGTAGAACATCCGAAGGTCAAATGTAATTAGATCCAAAGATACGATTTTTTTAAATTATTCTTGGTATTTTGTAAATTATTAAAATCTATATTAAAAAACAATATTTATGTAGGACTACTAGGATAGTTGTATGTAGGTTTTACGCAGGCATATGATGTATGAAATTATTTGTTTTAAAATCCATTAACAAAGATATTTTGAATAAAAGGTTTTTAGTTTTTATTTTTTTACTGTAGTATTTTGCCATAGTTGGATTCAAAACCATGATAACTAAACTTGTTTGATATCTTGCTAATTATATAAAAAAAATTAAACCGTAATCTCTTTGGATCTTGGAGTTATATGCTTCTTCTTATATGTAAATTTGGTGCAGCCCAAAAAATTTACATCTTTCAAGAAATAAGTTTGGTGCGGCCCAAAAAATTTATAAATACAGTTTTTTAATAAAAGTTATTCAAAAGAGAATTCTATCGGAAGCACGATTACAAGGTTGTCGAGTGTATTAATAAATTACACATTCTGTCGGTGGGCACTCGCACTAATAGAAATTAGATAAAACTTTAGAAGCATATAACTCCAAGATCCAAAGAGATTAGGGTCTATTTTTTTTAATATAATTAGCAAGATATCAAACAAGTTTAGTTATCATGGTTTTGAATCCAACTATGGTAAAATACTACAGTAAAAAAATAAAAACTAAAAACCTTTTATTCAAAATATCTTTGTTAATGGATTTTAAAACAAATAATTTCATGCATCATATGCCTGCGTAAAACCTACATACAACTATCCTAGTAGATCTATATAAATATTGTTTTTTACCATAGATTTTAATAATTTACAAAATACCAAGAATAATTTAAAAAAATCGTATCTTTGGATCTAATTACATTTGACCTTCGGGTGTTTTACTGGTGCATTTAAAATCATTTTATTTATCGAATGAATGATTAAAAAGGGGATGACCGTTTTTTAGGTCATTTTTCATACTGTGCGACGTCGGGTCCGAAAATAGTCGGACATCCCCGAAATACACACGTAAGCAAAATCGCATATCTAAACAATAATAAAAAGAAAAGTTTCTTTTTTGTAATGTATTTTTTGCTAAATGCATCTGAATGTTTAGACGGTACTTATACCATAAAATCAATTTTTTTTTTTTCTGTCTGTCAGTCTATCTGTCTGTCAGTCTGTCTGTCTGTCGGTCTATCTGCCTGTCTGTTTGTTCTGGCTAATTTCCGGAATGGGTGGACCGATTTCCACGGAACTTTCACTGGCAGATAGTCGGTATTTTAAGGAGTAAAATAGGCTAATTTTGGAATGGAGAAATAATTTGGGATTCACGCCAAAAATTTAAATGTGCTCAAGCGAGCGCCGCGCGGAGCACATAAATAAAAAACGGTGATTTAAAAAAACAACAATTTAATTGTACCTACTTATATATAATTATGTATACGACAATTGGGTAGATGCCTATGCTCAAAATAAATTGTGTCCCAGTAAAATAACTTTAAAATACCGTGAAAAGCCT